>MU784488.1:895-66793 GCA_026770625.1 Nicotiana glauca
AGTGTGTTTAAGAGGATTGAGCTTACTGAGTGGAAGTGGGAGAGGATTACCATGGACTTCGTTACTGGACTTCCGGTGACCCGGAAGAAGTTTGATGCTATTTGGGTCATTGTTGATAGGCTGACAAAGTCAGCACATTTCATTCCTATTGCCACCACCTATTCATCGGAGAGACTAGCTGAGATCTACATCCGAGAGATTGTTCGCCTTTATGGGGTGCCGACATCTATCATTTCAGATCGAGGTACGCAGTTTACCTCGCGCTTTTGGAGAGCAGTTCAGCAGGAGTTAGGCACCCAGGTTCAGTTGAGTACCGCATTCCATCCTCAGACAGACGGTCAGTCCGATAGGACTTTTAGATATTGGAGGATATGCTTCGAGCTTGTGTTATTGATTTTGGAGACTCTTGGGACCAGTTTCTACCTTTAGCAGAGTTCGCCTACAACAATAGCTACCAGTCCAGCATTCAAATGGCTCCTTATGAGGCGTTGTATGGAAGGCGATGCTGGTCTCCAGTCGGATGGTTTGAGCCGGGAGAGGCTCGGTTATTAGGTACAAATTTAGTCTAGGAGGCCTTGGATAAGGTCAAGATCATTTAGGACAGGCTTCATTCGGCTCAGTCGTGGCAAAAGAGTTATACGGATCGCAAGGTTCGAGATGTAGCTTTCATGGTTGGCGAGCGAGTATTGCTCCGTGTATCGCCTATGAAGGGCGTGATGAGATTTGGGAAGAAGGGCAAGCTTAGCCCTAGGTTCATTGGCCCATTTGAAATTCTTGATCGCGTGGGAGATGTGGCCTATAGGCTTGCCTTGCCACCTAGCTTGTCAGCCGTGCATCCAGTGTTTCATGTGTCTATTCTTCAGAGGTATCACGGCGATCCTACCCACATGTTATATTTCAGCACTGTCCAGTTGGACACGGATCTGTCCTACGAGGAGGAGCAGGTAACTATTCAAGACCGGCAGGTTCGACAGTTGAGGTCGAAAAGTTTTCCTTCAATGCGTGTTCAGTGGAGAGGTCAGCCTCCTGAGGCATCGACCTGGGAGTCTGAGTCTGATATGCGGAGCCGTTACCCTCATATATTTCCTGACTCAGGTACTTCTTTCTTTTGTTCGTTCGAGGACGAACGATTGTTTAAGAGGTGGAGAATGTGACGACCCAAAGGGTCATCACCGTATTTCTCCCTTTTACCGCGCTTCCGAGGCCTTGGAAACCTTACTTTTAGTTACCTCGATTTGCGTGCATAGTCCGGGCATGAAGCCGGAAAGTTTTTATGTTAAAATATGTGAATTCTATGAAACATTTGAAGAATTTTGGTATTAATATTGATATAGTTGACTTTGGTCAACATTTTGGGTAAATGGACCCGGATCCGTGATTTGACGGTCCCGAAGGGTCCGTAGAAAAATATGGGACTCGGGCATGTGCCCGGAGTCGAAATCCGAGGTCCAGAACCCGAGTAAAAGAATTTTCTGTTAAACTATTTTCTGAAATTATTAAGGAAAAATGGAAATGAAAATGAGTTAGAAAATATAGATATCGGGCTCGTATTTTTGTTCCGACGCCCGGTACAGGTCTTAAATATGCGTTAAGCGCTTTCTGTGAAATTTGGTCGAAATCGGACATCGTTTGACGTGTTTCGGACCTAAATAGCTAAAGTTGGAAGTTTATGAACTTTGAAACAAAAAATCATGAGTTTTGGGGTTTGATTCTTTGATTTTGATGTTATTTTGGCGATTTGATCGCTCGAGCAAGTTCGTATGATGTTTTTGAGTCAGTGTGCATATTTGGTTTGGAACCCCGAGGTTTCGGGTGAGTTTCAGATAGGTATCGGGGTGTTTTGGACTTAGAAAAGTTGGCAGATTTTCTGTAATTTTTGCATAGGGATTTTGTTCTATGCGATCGCGGCCTCATCCACGCGATCGCACTGCTTTGGCCATTCCTTCTACGCGATCGCATCACCCTTCACGTGATCGTGTAGCTTCTAGATCCTCTTCTCCGCGTTTGCGTACATGCCCACGCGATCGCATAGGCCAAATAGACCCCCCAGTGAATTCCCTCTACGCAATCGTAGCAACCTTCACGCGATCGCGTAGCTTCCAGCCTTTCCTCTCCGCGATCGCAGTCCCTTTCACGCGATCGCGTAGGGTAATTTCACCCAGTGATTTTTAAGTCATAAAACAGTGTTCATTATGGGACTTAGCCATTATTTCACACGAGCTCTTCTCATTCACTCTCCATAGGCGAATTTCAAGCTTTCCTTTCTCCATAGCTCTTTGGGTAAATGATCTTAACTTCATTCCCTCATAATTTCTTCATCTAAACACTAATTTCCTAGCCCTAAATCATGAATTGAAGGTAGAAATTAAGGGTTTTGGGTAGAACTAGGGCTTTGAGAATTTTGGGTGATTCAACCTCAATTTGGGGTTGAATCTTGAAACAAATTGTATATTCGAACTCGTGGGGTTATGGGTGATTGGATTTTGGTCCGAGCCTCGAGTTTGGACCATGTGGGCCCGGTGTCGGATTTTAGTATTTTTGGAAGAATGATAGGGAATTTATTTCTAGGCTATGAGATTATGTTGTTGAGCCTCAATTGATATTATTGAATTAATTATGACTAGATATCATTGTTTCGGAGTCGGATTTTAGAGGAAAGGCGGTATTGGAGAGTTGATTGCTATCTTTTGGACCAAGGTAAGTGTTTAATCTAACTTTGGCTTGAGGGAATAGGATTAGAGAATTATAAATTGCTATTTGTTAAATGATCGAGTACGGTGTATAGGCATGGTGACGAGTATCTATACACCGGAGTCTAGCATGACCATGGGTGTTTGTTCGTACTTGTTTTTGGTATATTTTGGAACCCTTCCAAGCTAATTAATGATTTCTACATAATGTGAAGAGTTTGAGGATAAATTATGAAATGTTAATACTTTGAAGCGTTGGCTCGAACGATAAAAATACTATTGAGTAGGAGATGAAAGTATTGGAAGAGTTGTGATTAGTCCCTTGCCGGGATGGTTTGAGTATATTGAATATCTCCCTAATGGGATGTGAAAGTTGTTGTTATTGTTCCCTTGTCGGGTTTTATTTGTTTACTTGTATTTTCCCTTGTCGGGACGTAAATATTTATTGTATTCTCCCTTGCCGAGATGATTGAATTGTTAATTGTATTTCCTTCCGGGACGTAAGTATTTATTGTATTCTCCCTTGCCGGGATGATTGAATTGTTAGTTGTATTCCCTTGCCGGGATTTTCTTGTGATTGTTGTTACTCCCCTCGCACTTGAGTTGCAGTCGTTGTTTGGGTGAGTTCTTGGTATTAAATGTTGAGGATCGGGTTGCACGCCGCAACAATATTGATGAATATTGAGGATCGGGTTATACGCCGCAATGATATTGATTGTTGAGGATCGAGTTGCACGTCGCAACGGAGATATCTGTTGAGGATCGGGTTGCGCGCCGCAACGGAGTATGGACTGGGTGTATTGTGTTCGTATGTAGAGAGTTCCTGTGTTTTCCTTATCAGTTGTTATTGTTCAGCCTCATTTCTTTACCGTTGATTCCTATATATATAGACTGTAGTGCCCCACAACATGTTTCCCCCACCCTTTTTACTGCTTAAATTAGTGTATTTTCCTGTTATTGCACATATATCTGTACAGGTTATTTGTGGTAGGTCATGTCTAGCCTCGTCACTACCTTGTCGGGGTTAAGCCAGACACTTACCAACACATGGGATCGGTTGTGCTGGTGCTACACTCTGTGCATTTCTTTTGCATAGATCAGGACGCAACTTTCGGACTGCAGCAGTATTAGATCGGGAGCAGACCTGCAGTCCAGGGACTCTTGAGGTAGCCTTGCTGACGTCCGCAGGCCCGGAGTCTCTTCCATCTTTATTTAGTTTGTTAACTCTTGTATTGAAACGGACTGTTATGATTTCTTTCAGACGGTTGTATTTAGTGAATCTTAGAAGTTCGTGAGCTAGTGACACCGGGTTCTGGGTAGAGATATGTTTCAAACTTTCGCATTTTTGGTTTCATTTTTATTTAGTTTAAAGTCTTCTACACTTGTTTAATTGATTTCCGTTTATTCATATTGTTGAGATTTATCGGAAAATGTTTAAAGTTTGGTTGGCCTAGCTCCGTTAGTAGGCGCCATCACGACTCCCGATGGTGGGAAATTCGGGCCGTGACAGGTGTGAAATGAAAGATATAGGAGTACATATAGAAGACGGATAATATACTTAATATATATTGTACTATTGATTACATATGTACATATAAAAGACAAGATATTTTGGTTGTTTGATTCCTATTAGTTGCTTCTATCTCTTTATATAACAATAGATGACATACAGAATACATGAAATATGGAATATGAAGATTATGTGACACTAAGGCCTAATTATTTTAATTAAGGAGAAGTAGGTAAATGAAATTATGAATGATGCGTGATTTAAGGTACAATTGTTAAAGAATTTCGGCTAGGAATATAAATATTTTGTTGCCTTATGTGTAAAAGACCTAATGCTGCTACATTAGCGAAATTTTTTCTATAATTCTGCCTAATTATGTTTTTCTATATTTGATGTTATTTTTCAAGTTCCTTGGTATATTTTTTACTGATAATATGCCCCGTAAGAATTATCATTGTAAGTGATATTTTCACCAATTCATGAGAGGTATGTACAACACTCTAATTCGAAATACAACACTATAATTCGAAATGTATAAAAAAAAATTATAAATATAGGTAATTTCATATGTGGCACTTGAAATAATTTGGTAATTTCACTAGTTATTCATGAGAAGTAATTTCATTTTGAAATATACAAAAAGAAACTATAAATGAGGTAATACGATACTTGAGAAAATAATGAGTTCGAACTTATACAAGTAAAACTCTAAGACAATATTGTGAAGTTCAAATTTGTGGCATATTAATTATTGAGATGGTCATCTTATATCGGTACAATCTATCTTATTTTCTACATTTTTTTTCCAATAAAAAATAAAACAAAACTGTTATATTTAAACTTTATAACATAGAAGAGTTTGAAACCAGCTATCTCTTTCGCAAATATATTTAAGATATGACGAAGGAGATGAGGAGAATATGTTGGGAATATTGATATCTCTCCTAGTCTAGATTAGTTAGCTTATTGTACTAATTCTTCACTTTCTATTGGGCTAGGCCCACATAAGTTGTAATTATTTTACTTCTCTTTTTTTTCTTTTGTGCATTCTGGGTCGGGTCCCATATAGATAGACCAAAGTGGTCTGATATATACACACTTGTACAGATGATATTCATTTTCAGATAGAAAGAAAAGGGGTTCCATTTTATCTCTCAGTTGCAGTAAACCCTAACACAATTTCACATCGATTCCACTCTATTTCCGCTGGTAACATGGTATCAGAGCCCGGGATTTCGTAGATCCGGTTGTCCTCTATCATCAGATGTTACCTTAGAAGAGTATCACCGAAATTTCTGCTTGATCGGAGAATTTTTCTCATTTCGTCATTTTTCGTTTCTGTTCGAGATTTGTTGTTCGATTTGGTTTATGTGCCTCCGACTGGTATCTGAGGTCCTGAATTTCGGTTGTAGCGACGTATTTCAGCAGTCAACAGTGGCTAATGTCGAAGTCGTTTGTTCTGGGGATTTTCGGAACATAGCTGGGAAAAGTTCTTCTCATTTCAAGGTTGTATTCTTCCGGTTGCAAAGAATTGTGGTATATTCTTTCCTTTTGCTTAATATTTTTCATCTCAGTCTGCATGCCTTAGGGTTTATCGAAATTGTTTAGCAATTGATATCGTGTACGGTCAAATCTGCTCATTGTTAAGAGATTTTGTCTAATGGCTATCTCGTCGAGTATTTCTTCTTCTACTTCTGTGGATAATTCTGAACATGCACCTACTAGTCGCCTTCTGTTTCATCCCGATGATTATACGCACCCATGCCATCCTCTATATGTCTATCCTTCTGACTTGTTAGGGTCTTCTTTGGTCACTGAGCCTTTTAATGGCTCTTGTTATGAAAGTTGGCGAAGATCCATTTTAGTGGCTTTATCCATTAGGAACAAGCTAGAATTTATTCATAGGACCTCTGAGAGACCTCCAGAAGGGTCTTCTCTTCTTCGCCAATGGCAGAGATGCAATGATTTAATTGTTGCGTGGCTAGCCAACTCTGTGACCAAGGAAATTCATCGTACTGTTGTATATTCTGAGTTTGCAAAGGATATTTGGAAGGAACTTGAGACCAGATATGGCCAAGTTGATGAAGCCATGATCTTTGAGTTAAAAAAGGATGTGGTTCGTATTACTCAGGGTGCCCTTGATATTCCTTCCTATTTCAACAATCTCAAACAAATTTGGGATGAGTTAGTCTCTCTTTCTGCTAGTTCTGATGATAAATGTGCCTGTGGAGGCAGTCTTAGGTCTGAGGAAAAATAAAAAGTCTATCAGTTTCTCATGGGGCTCAATGATACTTATGTTCAAGTCAGAAGTAACATCTTAATGATGAAGCCCCTGCCTTCCATTGACACAGTCTATAGTATTCTTCTAAGTAATGAGAAACAGAGGCATATGTCTACTGGTTCTCACTTTTCTTCAGAATCAGCCTTTTTCAATGCTGGGTCTTCTCAACAACCTTACTCTCCTAGGGTGAATTTTGAGAATCAAAGGATTGTAATCACTTGCAAATACCGTAAGAAACCTGGGCATAGCATTGATAAGTGCTACAAACTCCATGGCTATCCGCAGAATTTCAAATTCTCTAAAGTTGATGGCCCCAGGAAAGCTGTAGCACACAGTGCAGCTAATTCTTCTACATCTCAGGCATATGTGTCTCATTCCAATGGTGTTGTTGTCCCAGCTGGTTTCTCTGACTCTAATTCTGCTTTTCCTGGCTTAACAAAGGACCAATATTATCAGTTGATCCAGCTCTTGCAACAAACTCATGTGACTCCTGATTCTTCTCAATCACTCATGGCTTTGCACTTTGCTGGTAGGATAACTACCAATAGTGTTCTTCTTAAGCTTGCTTTGTTTTCATAAGTCACTATTTTTAATTGGATCATTGATTCTGGGGCATCTGACCATATGACATCTCTTAAATCTCTCCTTTTCAATATTCAACCTCTTACTATTCCTTGCCTTGTTTCTCTCCCAAATGGTTACAAAGTTAAAGTTACTAATTCTGGTTCCCTAACTTTGTTTCCTAATTTCACTCTTCACAATGTCCTTTATGTTCCTAGTCTTCATTACAATCTAATTTCTGTTCATAAGTTGGTTGATCAGTTTGATGGCATTGCACATTTTACTATGGTTTTATGTATATTACAGGGCTCTTCTCTGAAGAAGCCTCTGGCACTTGGTAAACTGGATAATGGGCTCTACAAGCTGCAAGTACCCATGTTTAGGCCTAATAACTGTGTTTCCAATTCTGTTCTTTAATTCTTCTGCATGTACTGTTCCCTCTTGTAATTCTGCACCTACTATTTCTAATAAAATAGATATTGTTTGGCATTTCAGATTTGGTCACATACCATTTTCTAGAATGAAGGGCATTCCTGTTCTTAATCCTTGTCTATCCCCTAAACAATCATTTCCTCGTCCTATTTGTCTTTTGGCTAGGTGTTGATACCCAATTTTTCCTTACATATTTTTATATACTCAAAATATTCTCAAAATAGAATGCACATGCATATATGAGCATTCCTAAGAGTCTTGGTATTTTTTTCTTATTTTTAAAGATTTTAAAATCAATTTATTGTCTATTTTAATAGTACAAAATTCAATAATTATTCCCAGACTAGAATTTTTGGTGAATAATTTATTTTCATTCTCATATTTATACCAAGATATAATTAAGGTAATTTTTTTTCATATTTTTACAAATTTGTTTGGTATTTTTAAGCTAAAGTGCATAAAATTGCAATTATAGCCTATTTAATAATTAACAACATTTTACAATTATAAATTATTTTTAGTATATTTAAATTAATATTTATACGTTGTTAATTAGTTAAGTGCCTTTAATTTATTTTTAAAATAATTTTTACCATTTTATATAAAATAAAAGAAGAAAAATTGGCTATTTAACAAACAACCCTTTTTTATTTCAATTTTAGCCAATTTGGCCACCCTCTATCAGATTTAATTGGCCCAATACCCAATTAAACTCACCCCATCTTAATCCCTAATATAAGCCAGCCCAACCCCGATTTAATCTGAACCGTTGATCAAATAAGATCAACGGCTAGGTTTATTTTCCTTAATTAAATCCTAATTACCCCTGACCCCTCATTCTTCGAGACAGCCTCTCTCTCTCTACTTTGTCTCTTTCTCTCCCCCCTTCTCTCTAGAACCTTCTGGTTATCCTTCTCCGATGGCCTCCACCATCTCTCCGGCCACCTCCAGCCTCACCTCTTTCGACCACCAGCCACCATGAAACCCTAGCTCGTCGATTCTCTCTATCCTTGAGACCCCAGAAACCTCCACCATACGAGATGGTCACTGAAGCTTTGCTTGGTTTGTTTCCGGCCTTTCTATGGCAAGTTTTAACTCGATGGTGTTCTAATCATCATTATTACGGAGTTTCACAGCTAGGTTTCCCTTACTTCTCACTGGTTTCTTATGAAACCCTAATTTCTACCCAGACCTCTTAAACCTCGGTATTTTTTACGATTTGTGACTCATTCTTTCATATTTTTAAACCTTTCTTTACTCTATCTTTACAAATAATCAGTTTTAATCATCTTTGTCCCTATTTGAAACTAGGGTTTCTTGGAGTTCTTTTACGCTATTTCGACCGATTTCTTTATGATTAAACCATTTCCTTGTCTATTCTGACCAATTTTATGTTCCTACTATTTTTTTAGCTTGACTCTACTAAAAACCCTAATTTCTAAAGATTTTTCTTAGTTTTGGTTATGAGTGTTAGCATAATTTCTTTACTCTGGTTCTACGTGTTAGCATGTTTATTTGCTTTGATAAGTGTATTAGCCTTATTTTCTTTGCCTTGTTTGTATGTGTTAGCATGTTTCTTCACTTTGATTATGTCTGTTAGCCTGACCTCCTTTGCATTGGTTCTGTCTGCTAGCCTATTTACCTGATTCTTGTTAATGTCTCATGGTCACCATGCTTCGAATATGTCCTGCTGAATCTTAGCCTATTTTCACCATCTCTGATTGATTATGTTTGTTTATCTCTTGTTCCCTTATATCTATATGGCTAATTTTGTTTTCTACTCTTGTTCATTCTCCTCTATTTATATGTTGAGAATACAGAATTATGACATCGCATGATTGATTATGATTTTCCTTGATTGTTGGTAATTGAAAGACTTTCTTTCAAAGCCCTAGAATTCTACTCGCATGTTTAAATTAACTGATTTTATTACCTTATTTGCTATGGTACCTTGTTCTACTTAGCCTTTCCTTAATTGGAATTTTCCTGAATTTGGTCTTAATTAATTACTATATGCATACTGAACCTTGACTCTTTCTTTATTTACTCCTGCACTGATATTTTCTTCTTGTCTTATATGGTGCTGAATCTTTTGGTTTGATTCTCTAATTAATTGATTCCTAGTTCTTAAATTAACATACTAATGTGATTTTTACCTTATTTTTACCACCTACTTTCAACTATAAATACCCTAAGTCTTTCACGAAACACATCACTGACTCAATTCTACATTCTCTTGTGTTCTCTCTCTCTTGCTCTATTGCTGTTCTCTGCTATTGCTTATTATTAGCCGGCTGTAAGGCAAGGCTAATATTGTGTTATCACTTTGTTCCTGCATCCTGCTCTTGCTCTCTTACTAGTATGTCCTAATTAATATTCAAGCCTCCAATCAATGTGTTTATTTTTTTTGTTTCAGTTCATTATCTTCCTGATTTTCTTCTACTTATGCTTCTACTGCTCAATGTGCAATTGATTCTTTGTTTAGTACTTTACCATGTCTTCTGATTTACGCGCTAAATCTGTAATATGACATTGTCTATCCCTAATTTCTACTTTCTATGCCTGTATCCTATTACTGTAAATTATCATGCCTAAACTTTACCACTTCCCAATTCCCCTGACCCCTGGCACTTTATATGTCCTTCTTGATTGACATGCTTCTAACTGTTATTCATCCTAACAGTTATAGTTGTCCCCATGTTATTGTCTAAGTATCATTTTTAAGTCTGACCATTCTTGGTCCCCTGAATCTTCTGATTCTGTGTAGTCATGCTTCATTAAATCTCTGTATCTCCTTTAGCATTGTGTGATCTATCTGTTCCCTTTCCCCATGATCCTTGTATGCAATCTTGTACTGTAACTAGTGCTTCTGCAGTTTTTTTTTAAAAAACAAATCCCTTGTTTTGAAAATTCTCTTAAACTACTTCTTCCTGTACTTCACACTACTCTTAGAGAATAGGTTCTGCCCCATTCATGTGAGCATTGCTTTGGGTACCTCTGAGTACTCACTGAACTTCGACACACAAGGCTGGTATTCTACACTGCACCTGTCCTGCATTCTTCTAAGTGTTTAGGTGCTGGTATTGGCCAGGGACCCAATGGGGCCCTAGGGAGCTTTGCCGCACCTAGACCATGGCAACGGCTGTGAAACTCGAAGGGAGTAAGGTTGGAAGATTGGGCCTGATTGAAGGCTTCCTATAGAATAACCTCTTATTTTTGTTCTATATTACTGTAATTTAGACACTATTGGTTTGTAATAATTTGTAAATGAATGATTGGGGCAGAATAGTGAATATGGGGGAGGGGAATGCATGTTTATTTTAAGTAATGGGTAGAAAACTTGTTTATAGGTTTTTATTTACCTATTTGCTTAGGACATGCATTTCATATGTTAGAAATCCTGTTTTAGGTCTTTTATTCTCAGCATGTTATTGTACTCACTTCGTAACCTTAATTATTAACAACAAACCAATTAAATTGTCATTACTGCATTGGCATGTTAGAAATCATGTTTTAGGTACTCCTATGTGCATTAGATATCCTGTCCTTAGGACTTCTTTTTCGTTTGAATTATAGTGGTTAATTAACGTGTTAGTCTAATAACTTTGCTAAAATATGGCTAAGTGGTTTGGAACGTTTTCTGCAAATACCTTATCATGCGTGCCCTTTAAAAAATCAGAATCAAATATGCGTGCTCATTCCTTAGAATAAGCAGACAATGTATACGACGCCTAGGCAAAGTTTAGGCCCAATAAGGATTGATTAATTGTGTTTTACTAGTTTGAGACCAACCAACTTCTTTTTAATTTCAACTCTGTCGTTCCCATTCTTGCTCTGATTCTCTGAAGTTCACTCTTTTTTCTTAAAAACTCTACTCCATCTGTGAACGATTTTGAAATGGTGCACCTGTTTACTCTTACAGTTTCTAATTTTTATGCTCTCAAATCACTAAGTTTCCAACCTCTGCCCAGAATTGTGCTATTTTACTTGTCCTGAAATTATTGTTGCTACTTCATTTTTTAAAACCATGCTTTAACTGCTGTTACCTATTCCTTTTGTAAAAAAAAAACTCCTATCTTTGAGACCTTGAATGTGTTTATGACGTGCTAATTATGCGTTCATTTGAGGAGGGATCTATGAGCCTTTATTTGATTTTGTATGTTCCCTTATGTGCAGTCCTATTTGTTCTGTATGTCGCTTAGCATTTTTGCCTTTAAACTTAAGGGTTCAGCCTAGTTTCTACCACATAGGAATAATGGTCCTAAATACCCTCCAGGACTTATAGGACGGAACGGGTAATATCACGCGTTAAGTATTCATGACCAACACACGCGTTTAGTAACCTTTACGGGGTGGGAAGGGTAGAATATGGAGATGATGATCGATGCGCTAATATCTCATTTAACTCCTTTTCTAAGGAGCAATTACTGAGTATTGCATTAATGATCCATATTAATCATAAACCTAGGACCCCTTTCATTTGTTTGTTTTCATCTCCTTTTGTGAAACTATTCAAATTTTTGCCTTCCCTACTTATCTTCAAAGTTTTTTTTTAGCTTATTTGTAATGTTGTATATTTGAATCTTTGATTATTTGATTACATGAAGTCACAATATAACATGGCAGGGAACCACACTAGTGGATCTTGAGGGGTGCCTAACACCTTCCCCTCGACTCTCGAGATAATTTCTAGCCTTTACCCGAACTCTAGTTTTCCAACTCAAAAACCCTTAGTGTCCTAATGTACTTAATTATTAGGTGGCGAATCTTTAATTCCAAAAACCCAAATCCCAAAAGGGAATAGAGTTGTCCTCCCAAATGTAGTAAACCTGATTTCGCGCGAAAAAGGGAGCGTCGACAGCATGGCGACTCTGCTGGGGATTTCTTTAAGGCTTTTACCATTTAATGTTATTTGTGACTTTATTGCTTTATTTAATGTCTTTATTCGAAACTGACTTGGCCTTTTTTTTGTTTCTTTTTCTTTAATGCTTTCTTTTATTGCTTCCCTTCAATATTGTTGTAATTTTGAGGAATTATTGTAATCATTATTTTTATGAATGTGCAAATACGTGACAAATTGCTTTATTCTTGTAATTGCATCTTCAACATCATATCCCACTCATGCCAAACAAATACCATAGCAACGCTTATAATGAGTGGTTGCGCCCTTCCGACATTATCACCCCCTAAATTTGGCAAAGGCATATTTGCGGTAAAACCAATCGATTAGCGGTGCAGTCGACGGTTCCATGCCTTTCCCTCTTGAGTTGTCCGCTCAAGGGTACCGGTCTAATACCCCCATAGAAACCTTATTCTGTTTAATTATGCATGCATCATGGTCGAACCTAGTCGAGTCAGTAATGCTGTCCACATAATGACTCTTTAAGAAAGCCTTGTCCAAAGTCCCCTGGGTTTCCTTCGAACCCAAACGGATGCCACCACATTCTGTGCATTTATTTGGAGAACTAAATGCCATTTATGCTAATTATTGGTTTAAGTAATTGATTCCAGTGGGGTAAGGGTCTAACACTTTGTTTTGCAAAAAATGAGGCACGAAGTCCCCAAATTTGACATGGTAACCAACATTCACCCAAGGTTGCTAAGCTGGTGGGAAGAACTTCACTCCAGTGACCAGACTCCCGTCCGCAAATCTGCGCGAAGGAGAACGCCCGGCGAAGGCATTTTAACTGGAAAATCTACGCGAACTGGAGGATTTGATCAACGAGAACATTCAACCTGAGGAAGGTCCTTCTGGACCAAGTAGATAGGAATTTACTTTTTCATGTTATGAATGTAATAATTCCCATGGCCATTAGTGACATTTTATTTTCTGCAATTTTAGTGTCGTTTTGGGGATTCATCTTATTTTTATCAATAAAATAAGGCATTTAGCATTATAAATTCTCCAAATCAACTTGTCGCTAGGCCTACCTCAGGCACAACGAGGCTCCTAAATTAGGACACGATTTATATCTTGCAATATGTGTTTAAATACCGCAATACTTTTCTCCTTATAATCTTTACTAACTTGTTACCCTTTTGTTTTATTCCCCTCCCCAAAAGGTTAGTTCGTGCACTCTGGCATTATCATCCTACTCAATAAGATCCAAGGGCCCTCCACCTCCTCCTTCTGCGAGTCCTATCAGAAACAAAAACAAAGCAAAAATGGAAGACTTGAGCAACATCAGGAAGGAGAAATCAGGTGAAGGGGTAGAGGTTACTCAGGGTATTCATGTTTCCAAGGAAAGTGTCGCCCAACTTGAGCAGAAGTTGTTGGAAATTTCAGGAGGAACTGGACCAAGTTCGGAACTTGGCAAACTTATCATTTTCCCTAATCACCCCGGATGTCAATGCTCCAAATCCTACACCTCCATAAAACATTCCAAAACCACAAAACCAACCCGCTCCCCATCACTACTGCAACACATGCCACACTTCGAACAACACCCCACTACTCATTCCCGAACCACTAAACTCCACAAATGATCATCCCCACCACACCCCCATTCATGTGGAAATCATGCCACAATATACTCAACCTATTTCAAGCATACCAAAGTCTGATGACAAAGACTCTCTCGTCAGGAACCTGGCCGCAGAACTCAAGAAACTGACTAGCCGAGTCTAGGGTGTTGAAGGAACCAAAGGTATCGAGGGGTTGAATTATGAGGACCTTTGCATTCAGCCAGATGTTGAACATCCTGAGGGGTACAAACCTCCCTAAGTTCGAGGTGTTTGATAGCTTAGGGGATCCCAGAGTCCATTTGAGGACATACTGCGATAAGCTGGTCGAAGCTAGAAGAGATGAAAAGATTCGCATGAAGCTCTTTATGAGAAGTTTGAAAGGTGATGCTCTATCTTTGTACATTAGCCAAGACCCCAAGAAGTGGACAAGTTGGGTAGGTATGGCATTCGGTTTTATGGACAGGTTCAAATTCAATACTGAAAATGCGCCAGATGTATTCTATATCCAGAATTTAAAGAAGAAACCTACGGAGACATTTCGCGAGTATGCTACTCGTTGGAGATCTGAAGTTGCTAAGGTCAGGCCAACCTTAGAGGAAGAACAGATGAATAGATTTTTCGTCCGAGCTCAGGACCCATAGTACTACGAGAGGTTGATGTTGATCGAAGGCCGGAAATTCTCCGACATCATCAAACTAGGGGAAAGGATCGAGGAAGGCATTACAAGTGGTATGGTCACTAGTGTTGAGGCATTGCAGGCTACCAACAAGGCTCTACAGTCTGGTGGCACGTCTAAGAAAAAGGACGTGAGTGCCGTGATGGTTGCACAAATAGCGAAATCCCTAGTAAAATACCAAACCTACCCAGTATCTCCTCTCGCATGTCAACCTACCCCTAATTACCAAGCACTTCCGCCCTCTTACCAAGTTCCATCACCTACTTACCAATCATCTCCACCCCTACATATCAACCTCCCTCACCAAGATATTCACAACCCGTACCCATCTACCAATCCTATAATGCTCAGCCCTCTCATTATCAATCACCTCACCAAAATTTCCCTAGACCCCGACCAAACTTTGACCGCAGACCTCCTAAACAGTACACCGCTATTGTCAAACCAATCGACCAGCTGTATGAAAGGCTTAAAGTTGCTGGTTATGTCAACTCCAGAAAATCCTTCCTAATGGGTCAACCCGAACAAAACATGTGCATACCATTCCAGCATGAAGGGTCATACCATTGATGAGTGCCACTCTTTGAAGGATAAAATCCAAGCTTTAATTGACAACAAGATCATCGTGGCAAATGAGCCTGCTCCTAATGTTCGCAACAACCCTTTGCCTGACCAAAATGGTGGAAGTGGTCACATGATCGAGGTAGAAGATGATTGGGGATCCCAAAGGGTCGATTGGATTGATTGCCGAAGGTGATGAGTCGAAGAAACCAACAGTCACACTTAATCCAAGTGTAGTCCAGATCCATCCCTCTGAGGATGCTGAAGTGAACATGTCCGTACCGCTCGATCTTGAAACACCGTCTTCTACAAAGATGATAGATCCAATTGAGGTTGAGTTTGGGTCTCCAAAGGCACCTGTACCATTTGAAGTTGCTGTGTTACCTCCCAAAATGAGGGTGCCCATTCTTGTAGCAATGTCAGCCATAACGCCATTCCATACACAGGCCATTCCTTGGGGTTATACCGCCTAGGTAAGAAGGAAGGGGAAAACTAGATCTGGATAAGCAATTGCAGCATAGGGCAGGACCAGAACCGACAGGGTTTATACTCCAGAACATCTAGCTGAGTCCAGTAAGTAGGCCTCTGGGCGATGGACCGTCACTAAAACCGGGCCTGATGACCTCTGGAGAAAGATACAAGCAAAAGAGTACTCAGTCATTGACTAGTTGAACAAGACGCCAGCTCAGATCTCCATCTTGGCCCTGCTGCAAAGCTCTAACGCACATAAAAATGCCTTATTGAAAGTGTTGAGTGAGGCATATGTGCCCAGCAACATAACTGGAGGAGAAATGACAAACATGGTAGGACATGTATTGGAGAGCCACAAAATCACTTTCCACGAAGATGAGCTACCACCGGAAGGGCTAAGCCACAATAAAACATTGGATATCACTGTGAAATGTGAAGACTATTTCATCACCCGGATTGTGATTGACGGAGGGTCCATCCTCAACAATTGTCCATTGGTGACTCTCCGAACATTGGGAAAGAGCATGTATGAGATCAAGGATGGGGCCATCAACGTTAAAGCTTTTGATGGTTCCCAAAGGTCCACTATTGGGGAGATCAGTTTGTGTCTGCAAATGGGACCGACTTGGTTCGACGTTGATTTTCAAGTGATAGACATCCCAACATCATACAACTTACTATTGGGACGACCTTGGATCCACGCCGCTGGAGCTGTAGCATCAACCCTGCACCAGACAGTGAAGTTCGAGTGGAACCACCAAGAGGTGATTATTCATGGCGACAGTAGTAATCCCATATACAGTCGCCAGACTATCCCAGCGATCGGAGGAAGAAGGAAGATAGGCGGAGAAACCTACCATCACATTGAGCGACTCAATGTCATGGAAAAGGATAAGTGGTAGGATAACAAGATGGAAAGTATACTAAATTGGAGGGGATATTAACCTGGCAAGGGACTCGGCAAGAACCTCCAGGGAATCACTAAACCTATCAAGCTGAAGAAACACGGCACCACCTTCAGGTTGTGGTATGGATAAACTTGGGAAGAATTCAAGGACTGGTCGCCACCATGGCGCGGCCCTTACTATCCAATGGAGCACCCCATACCTCGCCTGGAGCAGACTTTCTAGCCATCAGACATCATATATGGGTAAGAAGAAGAAGAAAAGTTGGCGGCAATGAAGAATCTGTTCTTGGAAGACGACAATATGGACTGCTATTTCATCTTCGAGGAGGAAGGGGAGGAAGGCCCTTCCAAACAAGTTGTGAGCCGAGGAGCGCGCCTCAATTATTGGTCCATCAGAACCACCAATGCCCGAAAAGCTTTGGGGTAGCAAGGCTGAACAAAGCACCATACATTATCTTTTACTTTTTCACTAGTTAATTTCCTTTCCGTATTTTCTTTAAATTTCAAAAAGAGCTCCGATGTTCAAAACAATTATGGAATTTATCAAAGTATTTCAGTTTCTTATAAATCTCGCTCTTATTATTTTCTCTATCATTTACTTTATTTACACAGCATTACTATTACTTATCTTGATGAACCGACGAATGTGACATGCGACGAGACAACGCAACAAACGGATATAGACTCAGAAGAGGATGATATACCAGAAGAGGTCATTAAAGAGGTTGAGGACTTTGAGAATAGGCCTAAGTCTAACTTGGACGAAACTGAGGTTATCAACTTGGGGGATACAGAGAATGTCAAGGAAACGCGCATCAGTGTTCACCTGTCACCGTCAGAAAAGGAAGAGTACACGAAATTCCTAAGGGAATATGAGGACATATTCGCCTAGTCGTATGATGATATGACTGGTCTCAGTACATCTATTGTAGCTTACAAACTGCCAACATATCTGACATGTCCGCTGGTAAAGCAGAAGCTCAGGAAGTTCAAGCCAGACATGAGTTTGAAAATCAAGGAAGAAGTTACCAAACAAGTCAAAGCCAAGGTCCTCAGGGTAGTGGAGTATCCAACATGGTTAGCCAACATTGTGCCAGTGTCAAAGAAGGATGGGAAGGTCAGGGTCTATGTCGACTACCGGGACCTCAATCGGGCTAGCCCGAAAGAAGACTTCCCCTTGCCGAACATACACATTCTGATTGACAATTGCGCCAAGCATGAGCTGCAGTCATTCATTGATTGTTTTGCCGGGTATCATCAGATATGGACGGATGAAGAAGACGCGGAGAAAACGACTTTCATTACGCCGTAGGGGATGTATTATTACAAGATGATGTCATTTGGATTAAAAATTGCTGGGGCCATCTACATGAGGGCCATGACTACTATTTTCCATAAGATGATAGACAAAGAGATCGAAGTGTAAGTAGATGATGTTATCATCAAGTCCAAGAAAGCCACTGACCACATGGAAGATCTGAGGAAATTTTTCAACAGACTGAGGAGGTACAATCTGAAACTAAATCTTGCCAAGTGCTCATTCGGGGTTCCTGTTGGAAAGTTGCTTGGGTTCATCGTAAGTCGCCGAGGAATAGAGCTGGATCCATCAAAGGTTAAGTCCATTAAAGAATTGCCACCGCCAAAGAACAAGAAAGAGGTTATGAGTTTCTTGGGGAGACTCAACTACATCAACCGGTTCATAGCTTAGTCCACTGTCATTTATTATCCAATCTTTAAGATGTTGAAGAAGGACGCCGCCACTAAATGGACTGATGATTGTCAGAAAACCTTTGACAGAATCAAGGAATACCTGTCAACGCCGCTAGTTCTAGTTCCGTCCAAACCGGGTAGACCGCTATTGCTCTACCTTACAGTATTGGATAGGGCATTCGGTTGTGTTTTGGGACAACATGATGAAACGGGGAGAAAGGAGCAAGCCATCTACTATCTCAACAAGAAGTTCACCCCGTACGAGGCCCAGTATTCTTTGCTAGAACACACCTGTTGTGCTTTGACTTGTGTAGCTCAGAAGTTGAGGCATTGTTTCTGTGCATATACTACTTATCTCATATCAAGAATGAATCCACTTAAGTATATTTTCCAAAAGCCCATGCCCATAGGCAAGCTAGCCAAGTGGAAAATCCTGCTGAGTGAATTTGATATTGTCCACGTGATTTAGAAGGCAATTAAAGGACAAGCACTGGCAGATCATCTTGCCGAAAATCCAGTGGACGGAAAATACGAGCCTCTAAAGATGTATTTTCCTGACGAAGAGGTATCTTTCATAGGAGAAGACATCGTAGAATCCTATGATGGCTGGAGAATGTCCTTCAACGGAGCAGCAAACTTCAAATAAGTTGGCATATGGGCAGTCCTAGTATCAGAAATAGGTCAGCATTATCCGGTGTCCGCCAAGCTCAGGTTCCCATGCACCAACAACATGGACGAGTACGGAGCATGCATCTTAGGGCTCAAGCTGTCCATTGATATGAACGTTCAGGAGTTACTAGTTATCAGGGATCCAGACTTGCTCATACATCAGGTCCGAGAAGAATGGGAAACCAAGAACTCCAAGATACTCTCGTATTTGCATCATGTACAGAAGCTGAGGAAGAGGTTCACAAAGATAGAATTTTGGCGTGTCCCCAGAGTCCAGAATGAGTTCGCCGACGCATTGGCCACCTTGTCATCCATGATTCAACTTCTAGATAAGAACTTCCTCGATCCTATCCCGATAAAAATCCAGGATCAACTAGCTTACTATGCTCATGTCGAGGAAGAAGCAGACAGAAAACCATGGTTTCATGACATTAAGAAATATTTGGCGACAGGAGAATACCCAGAATTTGCAAACGCTACTCAGAAGCGCACACTGAGGAGGTTATCCAATCACTTCTTTCATAGCGGATGAATTATG
Organism: Nicotiana glauca; assembly: GCA_026770625.1. Lineage (NCBI taxonomy): Eukaryota > Viridiplantae > Streptophyta > Magnoliopsida > Solanales > Solanaceae > Nicotiana > Nicotiana glauca. The sequence goes on from MU784488.1 coordinate 20,367, forward strand.
TATAGAAGGAATCCCAACTTGGGATTACTAAGGTGTGTCAAAGTAAAGTAAGCATCCAGGTTATTAGAGGAGGTTCATTCAGGAACCTGTGGTCCGCATATGAATGGTTTTGTCTTAGCCAAGAAAATACTCCGAGCTGGATATTTTTGGATGACTATGGAAACGAACTGCATCCAGTATGTCCGAAAATGACACCGCTGTCAGATACATATAGATATGATAAAGGTGCCTCCTAATGAGCTTAATGCAACAAGCTCGCTATGGCCATTCGCCGCTTGAGGAATGGATGTCATCGGACCTGTCGAGCTTGCCACATCAAATGGACATAGGTTCATTATAGTGGCAATTGATTATTTCACCAAATGGGTTAAAGCAGCATCATATAAGGCAGTAACCAAGAAGGTTGTGGCAGACTTTGTCCGCGACCGCATCGTTTGTCGATTTAGCATCCCAGAGTCGATCATCACTGATAATAGTTCCAATCTCAAGAGTGACTTGATGAAAGCCGTGTGTGAATTATTCAAAATCAAACACAAAATTTCTACACCTTACAGACCTCAGATGAATGGAGCCGTAGAAGCAGCCAACAAGAACATCAAGAAGATACTAAGGAAGATGATAGAGAAACACAAGCAGTGGCACGAAAAGTTATCATTTGCCTTATTGGGATACCGCACCACAGTTCGCACATCAACTGGGGCAACTCCTTACATGTAGGTTTATGGTACAGAGGCAATCATTCCCGTTGAAGTAGAGATTCCTCCTTGAGGATTATACAAGAAGCAAAACTGGATGACGCGGAATGGGTAAAAAGCCGCTATGAACAACTAGCTCTAATATATGGGAAAAGAATGAATACAGTTTGCCATGGTCAATTGTATCATAACAGAATGTCCAGAGCTTTCAACAAAAAGTCAAGCCAAGACAATTTACACCAGGATGGTATTGAAGAAAATCTTTTCGTACCAGGATAAAGCTAAAGGAAAATTCTCTCCCAACTGGCAGGATCCATATATGGTTCACCGGGTTCTAACAGGAGGAGCCCTCATACTCGCAGAAATGGATGGAGAAGTCTGGCCAAAGTCAATTAATTCAGATGCAGTCAAGCATTATTATGTGTAATCATTATGATTTCTTTATGATGTAATTTGAACTAGTCTTACCTGATTCCCGTTTAAGAGGGGATACGTAGGCAGCCTTATGGGTTCGGTCACAATTCAATAAAATTTTCATTTTCCTCGATATTGGAAACTGGGGCAGAATTTTAAGGAGGACCCTCAAAATTCCGAAGTTGATTTTCAGTCAGTCATCGTGCGCAGCCGTCAGAAACGCAACCTAGTAAACCGGGGCAGAATTTTGAGTAGGACCCTCAAAATTTCGAATCAAAAGAGGTCGCAATGTCTTGAACCGCATCGCAGTCATCGGTTCATCTAAAAGAAAATCATTTTAAATTATGTAGCTGCATCATATTTTTTTTACCATGCATGGCTACTATCAAAATTGATTTGTTTAGCAACGCTACCCCCCAATGTAAGTGAGAGCCGAGTAGGACAAGCGAAGTCCACGGGAAGACGAACTAACCTTCCCCCCTTACAAAACTCACGATTTTTCTTTGAATGCAGGCACCCCAAGACATAAAATCATCAGATACAATTACATACTCATACTTTTCAGGAGTACAACTCCCAGAATCATCACTTGCTTACAAGTGCTATCCGCATATGACATCCCCAACAGCCACAATGACGCAATCAATTATCAGCTATTATCTATCAGCTAAGAGATTTCGTTACCCTTCATATTTATTTGTTGCATTGCATAAGTCTACATTTCTGCCTTCTGAGACTAAGCTCTGTCTCCACCTGCATCTGTTGCATTGCATAAGGCTACCATTCTGCCTTCCAAGACTAAGCTCTGTCTCCACCTGCATCTATTGCATTGCATAAGGCTACCTTTCTGCCTTCCAAGACTAAGCATTGTCTCTATCCTGCATTTCTATGCATTGCATAAGGCTACCTTTCTGCCTTCCGAGACTAAGCACTGTTTCCATCTACGTTTTCTCTGCATTGCATAAGGCTACCTTTCTGCCTTTCGAGACTAAGCATTGTCTCCATCCTGCATTTCTCTGCATCGTATAAGGCTACTATTCTGCCTTCCGAGGTTAAGCTCTACCTCTATCTGCATGGCTGAAATATCGCCACTTTATCTCTCTTGCATGGCTGAAAAACCGCCACCTTTTATTTACATCTTGCATCGGCTGAAATATCGCCAAACTTTATTTAAATTCCGCATCGACTGAAATATCGCAACTTTATCTCTCTTGCATGGCTAAAATACTGCCACCTTTTATTTACATCTTGCATCGATTGAAATATCACCAAACTTTATTTAAATTCCGCATTAGCTGAAATATCGCCAACTTTATTTAAATTCCGTATCGGTTGAAATATCGCCAACTTTATTTAAATTCCGCATCGACTGAAATATCGCCAACTTTATTGAAATTTTGCATCGGTTGAAACATCACCTATGCATTTCATAGGTTGAAATATCGCCAAATTGTCCAAAGGTGTCATTGTTCGGAGGCACCATTTTCATAGCCCGAGAAAACCATGCCATGACCTGAGGACCCTACTTTTATCTTTTGCATATCATCATTCAAAGACATCATAGTTCGGAGGCATCATTATTATAGCCCGAGAACTCATTTCATAGCCTGTAAATCCTCTATTATATGCTTCATGGCCCAGGACATCATGGTCTAAGATCGTCATCCTACCCGTCCAAAGACAGCATTCACGGTCTAACAAGAATCTGTATCACGTTTAAATTTATGCACAATATATGTTCGTATTGCTTATTTGTAGGTACACCGGCAAGCAACAACCATCACAGCAGGTGCGACCCCGCTCCGGTTCTAATAGCCTATCAGTCACTGACCATCCTTCCCAACCTGAATATCGCGTCCGTCTTTCGAAATATCCATCGGCATGTTCCGCCGATGGATCCCCGAACTACATATGGCCTGATTCCTGTAAGACCAGAGATATGTAGGCAGCTCAAGAGCCAGAGCTCGGTCAAAACCTTTCAAATCGTTTCTTTCGGTCAAAATTGGCCATCATATATTTACCCGACAACTCTTTCATCATTCTCAGGTAAAAGAGGGGCAGTTGTTGATACCCAATTTTTCCTTACATATTTTTGTATACTCAAAATAGCATGTACATGCATGTATGAGCATGCCCAAGAGTTTTGGTATTTTTCCCTTATTTTTAAAGATTTTAAAATCAATTTATTATCTATTTTAATAGTACAAAATTCAATAATTATTCCCAGACTAGCATTTTTGGTGAATAATTTATTTTCATACTCATATTTACACCAAGATATAATTAAGGTTATTTTTTGCATATTTGTACAAATTTGTTTGGTATTTTTAAGCTAAAGGGCATAAAATTGCAATTATAGCCTATTTTACAATTAACAATATTTTACAGTTATAAAATCATTTTTAGTATTTTAAATTAATATTTATACGTTGTTAATTAGCTAAGTGCCTTTAATTTATTTTTAAAATCATTTTTACCATTTTATATAAAATAAAAGAAGGAAAATTGGCTATTTAACAAACAACCCTTTATTATTTCAATTTTAGCTAATTCGGCCACCCCCTATCAGATTTAATTGGCCCAATACTCAATTAAACTCACCCCAGCCCAATCTCTAATATAACCCAACCCAACCCCGATTTAATCTGAGCCGTTGATCAAATAAGATCAATGGCCCAGGTTTATTTTCCTTAATTAAATGCTAATTACCCCCTTTGACCCCTCATTCTTCGAGACAACCTCTCTCTCTCTCTCTACTTTGTCTCTTCCTCTCCCCCCTTCTCTCTAGATCCATCTCTCCGGCCACCTCTAGCCTTTACTCTTTCGACCACCAGCCGCCATGAAATCCTAGCTTGCCGATTCTCTCTATCCTTGAGACCCCAGAAGCCTCCATCATACGAGATGGTCACTGAAGCTTTGCTTTATTTGTTTTCGGCCTTTCTCCGGCAAGTTTTGACTCGATGGTGTTCTAATCACCATTATTACTGAGTTTCACAGCCAGGTTTCCCTTACTTCTCACTGGTTTCTTATGAAACCCTATTTCTATCCAGACCTCTTAAACCTCTGTATTTTTTACGATTTGTAACTCATTCCTTCATATTTTTAAACCTTTCTTTACTTGATCGATACAAATAATCAGTTTTAAGCATTTTTGTCCCCTATTTGAAATTAGGGTTTCTTGGAGTTCTTTTACGCTGTTTCGACCGATTTCTTTATGATTAAACCCTTTCTTGTCTATTCTAACTGATTTTATGCTCCTACTATTTTTTTAGCTTGACTCTGCTAAAAACCCTAATTTCTAAAGATTTTTCTTAGTTTTGATTACGAGTGTTAGCATAATTTCTTTACTCTGATTCTATGTGTTAGCATGTTTCTTTGTTTTGATATGTGTGTTAGCTTGATTTTCTTTGCCTTATCTGTATGTGTTAGCATGTTTCTTCGCTTTGATTATGTGTGTTATCTTGACCTCCTTTGCTTTGGTTATGTTTTCTAGCCTATTTACCCGATTCTTGTTAATGTCTCATGGTCACCATGCTTCGAATATGTCTTGCTGAATCTTAGCCTATTTTCACCATCTCTGATTGATTGTGTTTGTTCATCTTTTGTTCCCTTATATCAATATGAATAATTTGTTTGCTACTCTTGTTCACTCGTCGTTATTTATATGTTGAGAATACAGAATCATGACATCCCATGATTGATTCTGATTTTCCTTGATTGTTGGTAATTGAAAGACTTTCTTTCAAAGCCCTAGAATTCTACTCGCCTGTTTAAATTAACTAATTTTTTTACCTTATTTGCTATGGTACCTTGTTCTACTTAGCCTTTCCTTAATTGAAATTTTCCTAAATTTGGTCCTTATTGACTACTATATGCATACTGAACCTTGACTCCTTCCTTATTTAGTCCTGCACTGATATTTTCTTCTTGCCTTATATGGTGTTGAATCTTTTCGTTTGATTCTCTAATTGATTGATTCCGAGTTCTTAAATTAACATACTACTGTGATTTTTTACCTTATTTTTTACCACCTACTTTCAACTATAAATACCATAAGTCTTTCACGAAACACATCACTGAATACTCTCAATTCTACATTCTCTTGTGTTCTCTCTCTCTTGCTCTTTTGCTCTGTTGCTTCTCTGCCCTTGCTTATTATTAGCCGGCTGTAAGCCAAGGCTAATATTGTGTTATCACTTTGTTCCTGTATCTTGCTCTTGCTCTCTTACTGGTATGTCCTAATTAATATTCAAGCCTCCAATCAATGTGTTTATTTTCTTTGTTTCAGTTCATTATCTTCCTGATTTTCTTCTACTTATGCTTCTACTCCTCAATGTGCAATTGATTCTTTGTTTAGTACTTTACCATGTCTTCTGATTTACGAGCTAAATCTGTAATATGACATTGTCTATCCCTAATTTCTATTTTCTGTGCCTGTATCCTATTACTGTACATTATCATGCCTAAACTTTACCAATTCCCAATGCCCCTGACCCCTGGCACTTTATATGTACTTCTTGATTGACATGCTTCTAATTGTTGTTCGTCCTAACTATTATAGTTGTCCCCCCGTTATTGTCTAGGTATCATGTTTAAGTCTGACCATTCTTGGTCCCCTGAATCTTCTGATTCTGTGTAGTCATGCTTCATTAAATCTCTATATCTCCTTTAGCATTGTGTGATCTATCTGTTCCCTTTCCCCATGATCCTTGTATGCAATCTTGTACTGTAACTAGATCTTCTTCTGTTTTACCTTTTTTTAAAAACAAATCCCTTGTTTTGAAAATTCTCTTAAACTACTTCTTCCTGCAGTTCACACTACTCTTAGAGAATAGGTTCTACCCCCTTCATGTGAGCATTGCTTTGGGTACCTCTGAGTACTCACTGAACTTTGACACACATAGGTGGTATTCCACACTGCACCTGTCCTACATTCTTCCAAGTGTTTAGGTACTGGTATTGGCCAGGGACCCAATGGGGCCCTAGGGAGCTTTTCCGCACCTAGACCATGACAAAGGCTATAAAACTCGAAGGGAGTGAGGTTGGAAGATTGGGCCTGATTGAAGGCTCCTTATAGAATAACCTCTTATTTTTGTTCTTTATTACTGTAATTTGGACACTATTGGTTTGTTATAATTTGTAAATGAACGATTGGGGATGAATAGTGAATATGGGGGAGGGGAATGCATGTTTGTTTTAAGTAATGGGTAGAAAACTTGTTTATAGGTTTTTATTTACCTATTTGTGCAATAGATAACCTGCTTAGGACAAGCATTTCATATGTTAGAAATCCAATTTTAGGTCTTTTATTCTCAGCATGTTATTGTACTCACTTCGTAACCTTAATTATCAACAACAAACCAATTAAACTGTCATTACTGCATTGGCATGTTAGAAATCATGTTTTAAGTACTCCTATGTGCATTAGATATCCTGTCCTTAGGACTTCTTTTTCGTTCGAATTACAGTGGTTAATTAACGTGTTAGTCTAATAACTTTGCTAAAATATGGTAAGTGGTTTGAAAAGTTTTCTGCAAATACCTTATCATGCGTTCCCTTTAAAAAATCAGAATCAAATATGCGTGTTCATTCCTTAGAATAAGCAGACAATGTATACGACGCCTAGGCAAACTATAGGCCCAATAAGGATTGATTAATTGTGTTTTACTAGTTTGAGACCAACCAACTTCTTTTTAATTTCAACTCTATTATTCCCATTCTTGCTCTGATTCTCTGAAGTTCACTCTATTTTTCTTACCAACTCTGCTCCATCTGTGAACGATTTTGAAATGGTGCACCTGTTTACTCTTACTGAGTTTCTAATTTTTATGCTCTCAAATCACCGAGTTACCAACCTCTGCCCAGAATCGTGCTATTTTACTTGTCCTAAAATTACTAGTGCTACTTTATTTTTTAAAACCATGTTTTAACTGCTGTTACCTATTCCTTTTGTAAAAAAAACTTCTATCTTTGAGACCTTGAATGTGTTTAAGACGTGCTAATTATGTGTTCATTTGAGGAGGATATGTGAGTCTTTATTTGATTTTGTATATTCCCTTATGTGCAGTCCTATTTATTATGTATGTCGCTTAGTATTTTTTCCTTTAAACTTAAGGGTTCAGCCTAGTTCCTACCACATAGGAATAGTGGTCCTAAATACCCCCCAGGACTTATAAGACGGGATGGGTAATAGCATGCGGTAAGTATTCGTGACCAACACACACATTTAGTAACCTTTATGGGGTGGGAAGGGTAGAATATAGAGATGATGATCGATGCGCTAATATCTCATGTAGCTCCTTTTCTAAGGAGCAATTACTGGGTATTGCATTAATGATCCATATTAATCATAAACCTAGGACCCCTTTCCTTTGTTTGTTTTCATCTTCTTTTGTGAAACTATTCAAATTTTTGCCTTCCCTACTTATCTTCAAAGTTATTTTTTAGCTTATTTGTAATGTTATATATTTGAATCTTTGATTATTTGATTACATGAAGTCACAATATAACATGGCCAGGAACCACACTAGTGGATCTTGAGGGGTGCCTAACACCTTCCCCTCGAGATAATTTCTAGCCCTTACCCGAACTCTGGTTTTCCAACTCAAAAACCTTAGTGTCCTAATGCACTTAATCATTAGGTGGCGACTCTTCAATTCCAAAAACCCAAATCCCAAAAGGCAATTGAGTTGTCCTCCCAAATGTCGTAAACCTGATTTTGCGAGAAAAGGGGGGGCGTCGACACTACCCAAACTAGACTTCGTTACCCTATTAGCACCATTCAATCCACTGCTACTTTTCAATTTATTCACATTGATACTTGGGGTCCCTATCACTCTCCTACTTCCCATGGTGCCAAATATTTTCCTTACTATTGTGGATGATTATTCTAGAGCTACTTGGACTCATTTGATGGGTGCTAAGAGCAATGCTTTTGATCTTCTCAAAGCTTTCATTGCTATGGTTGAAACTCTATTTCGCACTCAGGTTCAGAAAGTTAGAAGTGACAATGCTTTTGAACTAGGATCCAGTACTATTGGCTCTAAGTTCTTTTCTGCCAAGGGCATCATCCATCAGACCACTTGCCCTCATACTCCACAACAAAATGATGTTGTGGAGATAAAACATAGATATTTACTTGAAACTACTAGGGCTTTGCTTTTCCAATCCAAACTTCCTATCTCTTTCTGGGGTGATTGCATCCTAACTGCCACCTATCTTATTAACAGGTTCCCTTCTCCCCTATTACAACACAAAACTCCATTTGAACTGCTTTATGGTTCACCTCTTTCTTATGGTCATCTTAGAGCTTTTGGTTGTTTGTGCTATGCTACTGTTCCTAAAGTTCTTAGAGACAAGTTTGATCCCAGGTCCGTTCCTTGTATATTTCTGGGGTATTTATTATTTTAATTTGTTAGTTAGTTAGTTAAACACAAAAATCTTAATATCTATAAGTTAGGAATTGTTCAAGCTTGTATTCTTGGTGATAGTGAACAACTATAGCTAAGCCTTAGTTCTCTGTGAGATTCGAATCTGGACTTGTAAATCGAATTATATTTGTAACGACCGCTTAGTCCTTTTTATAAGGCATAGTTGGGTGTGATCAAATTTTGACGCCGTTACCGGGGAACTAACGGTGTAGTTGTAGGTGTACATATTACTAGGTTTCAAGTTTGAACTTTTATTTAATTTTTTAGTATTTGATTTTTTATTTTTTTCTTTTAGTTTTATTTTTTTATTTGAGAAACATGACATCATGGAATTATGAGAAATTAGATGTTGGTGATTCTACTTTTAATCCTCCTTATGCATATTGTGAAGGAAATCACCCATGACAAAATTATCAAAATATTTCGGAGAGCGAGTTTTGTGCACCAACTCAATCTTATATGTGGAATGTGTGTGATATGTGTGGTGGTCAAGATGGTCACTTTCATGGTTGTGCTTATAGTTCTTATCTTCCCCCAACCCCTTACTTTGATGGTTCTTCTTTTTGTTGTAAAGTTAATAGGAACAAAGAACCCATGGATGATAACCGGAAAGAGATCGAAGATATGTTAGAGTGTTGCATGGAACTATATGATAAGAGACCACGATAGATACAAAGGCAAGAGGCAACTATTCACAATTTGGAGGCTCAAGCGAATAAATTAATTGAACCTTGTAAAGCGCAACAAGTTGATATTGTGGATAGCTACAGAAATTTCCATTATACTAGAGAATTTAAAAAAAATGAGGATGAGTTAGAGGAGAAGGCCAGAGTGGGACGTCAATAATCAGTCGAACTAGATTTTGAGGATGTCGATGTTGTAGAAGAGATACTAGATTCAACCAACAATATTGAGGATACATATTTAGTTGACTATGTTGTCATTAGTGTTGAGAATGTAGACAGTCCCAATGTTCATGTAGTTGAGCACACTGATCCACACTCCAAGCATTTTTCACATTGTGTTTAGATGATGATATGAAAATAGAGTCGTCCGAGCCATTTGAGGAGTCAAAGAGTAAGGAACAAGATGCTTACATTCTGGAATTCTTCGTGCCAGAAAGCCGGGAATACACATCTCATCCAAAGGCCAAAGAGTGCAGAATACTACATTATTTTATTGGGCCAGCCAGATCTGTTCTACCACCCCATGAGCATGATCATCGAGCAAAATCAAAACTTGGTGTCTGATTCATAATTTCAAAGTGGAGGCAGAAAATGATTCGCATCGTGCCGCGACGTTAAATCAATCGCTTGTTGGGAGGCAACCCAGCTTTACTGCTTTATTTTATTTTATTTATTTAATTAATTTTAATTGTATTATTTTTGTAGTGTCAGTTTTTCTTTTCTAGGAGCATGGGAATTAAAGCTATTGGAAGGATGCAATAACAAATCAAATGGGCCGAACAAAGTATGAGGTACCCCCACGAAGGACAAGTCCTGGGAGAAGTTTGAGTATCCCATGAGATGCTAGTGCTTCGGCCTTTGGCCTACCAGGGAGTTTCTTTTACCTTCTTGTATGTATGGGTGTGCATTGGGAATAATGCATAATTTTAAGTGTGGGGTAAGGAGATTGTCTGGGTAACTTTCTATGCTATTTTAGTTATGTTAGTTTAATTGAATATTTTTTTTAAATAGAAAAGATTGGAATTTTTCCGATGATGGATCTATTAGATAATTTTCTTGAGGGATTTAAGTCTAAAAAAAAGATTTTTTTTGTTAGGTAATGTAACAATTACCCCTTGATTTTTCTTTGTGTCGCGGTTCTTTTTTAAGGGTTTTGTTTGAACCGGGTGTAGATAATTATTTTGGGGAGTAGGAGCCATTGTGTTGTATTTTGAATTGAAGCAATATCTCTTAACTTTGTTATGCCTTGAGAATAGTAAGTACTCTGGCTTTGACGCTTAGGCTCAGTTCTTGACTCTTGTATAAGTACCTTAAATTGTATGATTTTAAATTTGCTTAACTGCTTTGACTAGAGTGTCTTGATGAATCCAATCCTAAATGAGTTATGTGGCATATGTGTGTATAAGGTTTTGTGTTATTCTGTGTGTGCATTTGATGCCTAGAACTTGCCCCGTGTGTTTGTAAAGTAAAATAGTAGTTTTGTTCAGTCTTGAAAGTGATATAGGCGTTTCTTTGTTGAGCTAGATATGTATATTTTACCCGCCTAATTATTATATATCGTAGTTAACCCCTTTGAGCCTGTAATACTGTTTCTTTGGCAACCACATTACGAGCCTTAACCATTTGTTTGAATTAACCATCTATTTGAACCATTGTAACCTCTCATGAGCATTGAATTATTTATGAACTTTATAAAAGTAAAAGTGAGGGGTGATTGATTTGGTTTTTAAGTGGAACTAATGAAATAAGGAGAAAGGTGCATTGTTTTGAACAAGTAAGAGCCACTTGAATTGGGGAAAAAAAGTTGTATTGCTATAAAAAAAAGTATTCCTTGATAAGTGGTGACTCTTGATGTAATTGTGCTTAAAAAAGTATGGGTTAATATACGTTGATGTGAAGGTGGAGTTTGGTTTGACATAAGTAAGGGGTTTGAATGTTAAAGTTTATGTATTAAAGTGCTTAGGGAGGTGTAGTCACTCTTATATCTAAATGTATCCTACCCGTCCCTTAGCCTATATTACAACCAAATAAAGTCCTACTTGATCCTAGACTGAATGATCTTGATTAGTAGAGTAGTACATTATGGGCAAGCTTATGGTGCATCTTTTGTGGCATGTGAATGTTATTTCTGAGAGTGAGTGAATTCTTTCTATCTTGAGTTCCTAAGTGCTCTTAAATTTTATTGTGTGGAACTACTCTCTTTTGTTGTGTGAGGGCATTTGATTTATGAAAGAGAGGTAATGTCAGTGACCTCTATGTTAGAGTAAGTGGGTGAGTTGTGAATAATGTGTGGTGCTTGTGAGTCAAATCTTGAGGTGAAGATGTTACGCTTTTGTGCTTAGTCTATTTTAAATATTCTTGGTGTGATGAGTTAGGAGAATTGTTTAAATAAAAAAAGGTCATGTCTACATAAAGTGTAGTTTGATTGCTTGAGGACAAGCAATAGTTTAAGTGTGGGGTGTTGATGATAGGATATAATTACGTATTTTAGTCGCTTATCACTCTCTAATTTATTGCACTTTAATTGAGTTTGAGCTTTAATCGATAGTGTTTTGCACTAATGGTGTATTTTATGCCTTGTAGGAGTGACTTCGAGCTATATAGATATTATGGAATGAATTCAAGTAATTTAGAGCTTTGAAGTCTGATTAAAATCTCAAGAAATTAATCCGGGATCGTGATTGGGGGTCAACGGATGATAGTTAGAACAAACAAAGAATCGAGTAGGTATATTGTGCCCTGTTTAGTAAAATACACATAATATTTTTTTAGAACTCCATTTGGGTCCCACAATATATTGTTGGAAAAATAACTTAAACGGCTACAACTTTTATATTTCACGTTTTTTTAAATTTCAAACGGAACATGGTAAAAAATGCGGTCGAAACCGCGATTGCGGACTGAGGCAGTGCACTTGTTAATATGCGCGGTCACTAGCGCGCCCGCGCTAGTCCAGGCCTAGAAACTTGTCCTTTTTCACATTGGAGAAAGTATAATTACTTGGGTCCAACCCTACTTTGTATATATACATGAAAAAATGATATTTTGAGGAAGTTGGACAGATTTGAGACACAGATTCGACCTAAGGAGGCAGAGACACAATAGGAGCAAGGCGGGAAATTCTTCTGCGAGTTTTTCCTTCCTCTTCCTATTTTTATTGTTGGTTATGACTTTTAGTATTGTATTTTTACATACTATTATGAATAGCTAATTTGTTATCTAGGGTTTTGACGGAATCTTTTGAAGGATAAATTCTTGTTATATTTTTATATAATTGAGTTGTAGTATTTTCTCTATTTGTTCAACTATATTATTCTTATGGTTGATTGAAGGTCCCTCAATTAGCTGTGCCTATTTAGTATGTATTACTTGGGAGAGAATTCATATTTAGGTAATTGTTGAACAACATCACTCCCGACGCATGTGAGGAATCAATAACCAAAGGTTTAAAGGTGGGATTATGGATAACGAAACCGTGGGTGTGATCTAAGTCAGCTGTAATTAAAGCCAGCTAGCGTAACTCGGGAGAGAATGTCTAGTAAATTATCATAATTACTCGGAAGCGAAGTACAACACGCAGAGTGCTCATGATCGGTAAAGAATACTTAGTCGAAATTATAGAAGACTGGGAAAATCATAACTCTAGACCTCCTTAATCTTTTCTCCAATATGTAGTATCTTTAGTGTTAATTTATTATTTTAATTTGTTAGTTAGTTAGTTAAGCAAAAAAATCTTAATATCTAAAATTTAGGAATTGTTTAAGCTTTTATTCTTGGTGATAGTGAACAACTGTAGCTAAACCTTAGTTCTCTGTAGGGTTCGACTCCGCACTTGTAAACCAGATTATATTTGCAACGACTGCTTAGTCCTTTTTATAAGGCATAGTTGGGCAAGATCAGTGTCATCTACACCAACAAATGGTCTTAGCCCTAACTTGAAACCCATCTTCATAGCTTGAAACAAACATACATCCTCAAGAATTTTCTTTTCCCATTTTGCAAGTGTATTTTTTGAAATGTTAATCACCACATCACTTCCTGGATTACTCTCCCTCAATTCAATGGCATAAATATAAAGTTTGTTGTACTTATTAGAAAAACTCCCATTTAAGGTTCCAATATCATTCTTTTGCCCTCTTGCACTTCCCATGACTAACATTTAACTCAAAAATCCTTTTCAAATCAAGTACCATCTACCTTATCTTATACTTAAGATTATCTCGTAGCTTTCCCTTCAATTAATATGCAATAGTATTGAAATCAACTGTACTATTATCATATGCAATGCCACAATTATGTTCTGTCTTTAATGACTTTACTTTAACCCTGCATTATCGTCTTTAGATATTAAACAAATAAAAGAACAACCCAGAATGCGTCTATACCTAACTCTCCTTGTGTCACTCCTTCTTCCTTTTTAAGACTTTCTTGTTGGCTAGATCATATAACTTCATAAACTTCCTAGCTTCTAGTATGTCCTTACCGGCCACACCTTTTTATACCTGCTTTTACTCATTCAGATTTTTTGTATGCTTTGATTGAATGTAATTCTTCAAAATCATATCTTTCAGAATACAAACTAGAGTCATATCCTAATTCACTTAAGCTACAGTCAGTACTAGTCTCATCTACACAAGGATATGATTACTATAATGTACAATACCGGGAATACAACCAATAGGGGAGATCACATTCATCCACAACGTATAGGTTTACTATATTATATTAATTAGAAATCAAGGATATCAACTATCTAATCCCCTTCAACCTCATAGATTTTATCACAATGTCCAGCAATTATAAGTTGTTGGACCCGACAAACACTAGCTCACTTATGAATTCATTAACGATATTTATATATGATAGCAAGTCTGAATCATATCTTAGGAAAATGTGCAGTTGATTCTTTGTATCTATAATTTCAGGAAGTGTAACTTGAACCATCATAGTTGAATATTAAATCAACTAACACAATCTCCAACAATATAGCAAATAAGAATGGTTAGCAAACAATAAATGAACCAAGATAAGTTGAAAGTAAAAAAAGGAATAAATATAGGCAAAAAAAGACATGTAAGATAAAGGGTCCCATGAATAAAGAAATACAACAACATGTACAAAAGAATTCACAAAATGTACATTTTGGGGGCCACCCCTTCATAAAAAATTCACAAAATGAACAAATATGCACTTAAGTCCAACCATCAGACTAGTTTAATAAAGAAGATGCATTCAAGGGTCCTACATTTAGGACCACCTCTGTTAATAAATGAAGAAAAATCACAGAATCTGAGTCAACATCACAAAAAACAAAGGTATTTTTTCCATTGAGACAAAAATAAATCATAATCTATTTCAGAAACTACCTCTGAGAGAAACCCTAAACCAGAAGACGATAAATCTACCTCAAAATAATAAAACAACATTAAAGTAACAAAGGAACACCTACATATATATCCCATACGAATTTATTATCGTAAAATAGTTTCAAATCGGGACCACCTAAAACTGAAGTATGCAACACTACAAGAAGACAAACTATAAAGTATATACATGAAAATGAAGGATAAAGTTTAAGTGTAGTTTAAATTCATAAACCGAAACCATAGACCATAAAAATAAGAATAATATAACAAAAAATCAGAAAAATCAATTAAGAAATACAAAAATTAGCAATTTAATGAAGAAAAAACTAACCTTTAGAGCAAGAGCATATGAAATCGGCAATTTGGAGTCACCATTACCGCCGGTCTCTTAGAGCTTTGAAAGAGTGGAAAGAAAAAGGAAAAATAATTTAGTCCTTTGATACTATGGCTTCCCACATATGAAGGGTCTAATATTTAGGATCAGATAATGGGTTTGGATCGGATATAGATTAAAATTAACTGGATGAGTTTGGTCTTTCCATGTGGACCATCTGTTAAAATGAGGGTGTTTGTGCTTAATAGTAAGATGGCGGGCTTCAAGGCTCTAATCGTATAACGAGGGGCTTTTTAAACTTGATGATAGTAGAGGGACATATCAGACCCTTTGCCGTATAAAAAATAAATTCCAAATACGTTCGAGTTTATATAGTAAATATTTGGTTAATTTGTGATAAATTGTATATATGTTCAAATTTTTTAATTGTATCTAAGCCGAGGAAAATAGAATTCCAACAAACTTTTTACACATTTAACCAAAAAAGTTATCCAAACAATATGCAAGTTTAAGGAAAAACTTATTTAATTTTAAATAAAATGCCACGTGTTTAAGAAATCTACATGATTGACTGATGGAAAGACCTTCCCACTAGATTTTAGCTCAGGATGGACATCCAAAGAGCTATTTTGGGGGTTATAATATATGGCAGAATTAGGTGCGCAAGATGCAAACCGAGCCAAGTATAGGTAGCTTTTATGTAGTTTTATCCTTCGTGATGATACTTTATTTTCCCGAATTAGCATGTTAATTGGAAGTAAAATCAATGTTTGAAATCAGTAACATAGTTTTAAAATTTTAATACTCCATTTTGTTTCAATGTATGTGTTACTATTTTTTTTTTAAAGAAATAAAATTTACACCGATTAGTTCCTAAAAAGGAAAAGAAGAGGATTGGATAGCAGTATCAAAGATATTGTTTCAGATTATGATATATATAATCATAAAAAAATTCAAAGAATATTCTTAGCTCAATCGATTAGAGAATTAGAATAAAAAGGCAGCGCATAAGTGTATAGGGTGGTCCATAATAAATGATCAAATGATAGCACGTCACATGAAACCGAAGATAGGTAAAAGGTGAATCACGTGACAACTAGCACCGGAAACAACAGCCAGGTAGTATCGGATAAACCTCGAAAGGAGCCTAGTCAGCGAGAGCGGTTCGAACGTTTGCCATCTGGTAGCATTCAGTGAAGAATATTTACCAACATTAAATGGGTAGTCATTACAGAAAATATTTGCATTCATGGCCTACTATTACATATTCATCAATGGCTCATTTATTGTCATTTAGAGGAGCTTGATCCTAGGATCTTGTTTTCCTATGTATGGCTATAAATAGCAGGCATAGTAACCATTCTAACGTATGAAATTCTTAGCAAAACTTATGTTTATATTCTGCTTTCACTCTCAATTAAACAACTTTATTTGCTATTTATATTTCTCTCATTTATGTCCGTGGAGACGTTGTTCTCAGAGCCAGGCTTGTCATTTTCGTCAATCTTAATTGCTAAATCTTACTTCTAATATTTTTTATTTATTATTTTTGGATCAAATCAATTCGC
This sequence comes from Nicotiana glauca, assembly GCA_026770625.1. Lineage (NCBI taxonomy): Eukaryota > Viridiplantae > Streptophyta > Magnoliopsida > Solanales > Solanaceae > Nicotiana > Nicotiana glauca. The sequence goes on from MU784488.1 coordinate 36,860, forward strand.
TTGTGTATAAACCATGTAATAAATTCAGCTGCACCATTTTACGAGTAAACAGTTTGGCGCCTACCGTAGGGCTTAGACAGTTGCGTGATTGAGTCGGTCCTTGCATTTATTACTAACTTATTTGATTTTTTCCTTAGCAAGAAACCGAAAATAGCAGCTAATGATGTCTAAATTGATCACAACGTTGAGGGATACAATAATCTGCCTCAACATGAGGATTCAATCAGTGACACCCCAAACGAAGGGGATGATGCCACCCCGGTTCGTTAAGGGCAGTACCCCAACATGCACGGGAACCAACTTTCTATGACACAGAAGAGGAACACATTGCAAAATCAGTAAGAATCCTAAGAGAGCAACAAATAACCATCATGATTCATGGGTCACCTCTCAAGGCAGGATTAAGTGATGACAGAGTTGGAGCAAGCGTTGTTAGGCGCTTCCAACAATGCGAATGGAAGGGCTCCGGTTCTTCCTAATGGCCATGCAAACCAAATAGCTTGAAGAGTTGATAACAACAACCTAAGAGGTGAGGTAGATTTCGACGATGTTGGGGGGATCGATAACGGATCAGGTAACGATAACAGTAATGATCCTTACGAATCGAGCTCATGAGGTTTATGAGGGAAATGAATGAACAGATGGATCAAAAAGCAAAGGAATTTCAGGTCTGAATGGATCAGATTCCGCATGCACCACCATTTTTAAAGGGCCTGAATTCAAATAAATACACTTAGTTACCGTTTAAACCGAGCGCAATACCGGAGTTAATTCCGAAGAGGTTTAAGATGCCAGATATACCAAAATACGATGGGACTTCGAGCCCCCTTAAGCACATCACAACTTATGCCACGGCTGTGAAAGAAAATGATTTGGCTCAACAGGAGATCGAACTGGTTCTACTGAAGAAGTTCGGTGAAACCCTCACAAAGGGGGGCCCTGACATGGTATTCACTCTTACCCGAACATTCAATTGACTCTCTTGAGATGCTTGCAAATTCCTTCATAAAGGCCCATGCTGGGACAAAAAAGGTCCAGGCCATAATGACGGACATATTTAGGATCACACAAGGAGAGTTCGAATTGTTACGAGAGTTCGTGATCAGGATCCAAAAAGAAAGGATGTTGCTATTGGACGTACCAGATGAGTGGGAAGCGGAGGTATTCACAAAGGGTTTGAATTGGAGGAGCTCCAATGCCTCCCGAAAGCTGAAGGAAAGCCTGCTCGAATTCCAAGCGACTACTTGGACGGATTTCATAACCGTTATGAGTCAAAAATAAGGATAGAAGATGATCATCTCGGGTTCCCGACATCAACTAGAGGACGGGACCGAGACAAGAACTAGGATAAGTTTAAAGGCAATTTCGATGCGGATCAACGGTCATCTAAAGGTCATTTCTTGACTTACAAGAGAGTCAAGGGACAAGACAACAAAAGGTTTCGGTCGTCAGATAGGTTCGGTACCGATAGAAAGACCGACCGCGGCCAGAGAAACAGATCATTACAAGAAAAAGAAGTATCGGGGGCCCGGGATTCCACATATCTTAGGATTAAAATTTCAACATCAACATAGTGGAATTGGTATCTACAATGAGAAACATCAAAGAAGCACAATTCCCGAAGCCAATTAGATCTGATCCGAGCCAGAGGGATCCTAACCTATGGTGCGATTATCATAGGACTTACGACCATAGAACTGGGGATGCTTGTATCTGCTCGATGAGGTGGCGACGTTGTTGAAAAACATCCATCTTAGGGAGCTCTTGAGTGGCCGAGCCAAGAATAATTACGGCCACAACCGGAACAACGCATAGCCCTCGAAGATAGGGGAAGACCCTCCTCAGTTGACTATCAACATGATTTTCAGAGGGAACGAAATCAACGGCTTAACTTTCTCAATGGCCAAGAAAACAAAGATAGTAGTGACTCACAACAAGAGACTCCAGGAAGTCATAAAAGACGACATCATCTTCACGGAGGAAGACGCCGATGGACTTCTTCTGTCACATAATGATGCTTTGGTAATTTCTCTCAATGCTTTAGATTTCAAGATTAATCGTGTTTTGGTTGACCCAGGAAGCTCAGCCAACATCATTCAATGGAGAGTGCTGGAGCAAGCAAAGTTAACCAGAAGCATCATTCCGATAGCCAAGCTCCTTGCCAGGTTCAACTTGGAAAGTGTGACAACCCGAATAGAGATCCTGCTGACCACAAATACCAAAGGGGTAACTAAGACCACCTTATTTGAAGTGGTAGACTATGACATGGGTCACACCATAATCCTCTGAAGGCCATAAATGCATGAGATGAAGGTTGTGCCCTGAACATATCATCAAATATTAAAATTTCCGACCCCGGAAGGAATAAAGCAGATAAGAGGAGATCAACCAACAGCAAGATAAATGAATGCAGTGTCAGTTTCCAACAACAAAGGGAAGGAGCATAGTAAATAGTAATTACCGGAACCAATGCATTGTCCCTTAACCAATAAAGATGATAAAGGCGAGGAGTTGTCGAAATTCCACCAGGTGCCGAGATACTTTCAGGTACCGGAGGAGACAGATGCAGTCAAGTCCACTGCAGAAGAACTCAAGCAAGTGGCTTTGTTCGAAGAATTCTTGGAAAGGAGGTTTCACTTGGAACAGTACTCAATCCCGAACTCAGGTCAGGATTAATTAATTTCCTTAACGCTAACGTTGATTGTTTTGCATGGTCGCACTAGAATATGATAGGTATCCCATTAGGTGGTCGTGCACAAGCTAAGCCTGGACCTGAGCTTCCCTCCAATAAGGCAAAAGAAACGCCCAATATCCGAGGTCGGAAACATGTTTGTTAAGGAAGAAGCAACTTGGCTACTCGATATTGGTTCAATCCGGGAAGTAACGTATCCCGAATGGTGAGCTAATGTAGTTGTAGTTTCAAAAAAGAATAACAAAGTTGGTACAAAGGCCCGTTAGCCCAATGTTTAGGAGCCTCAGAGGCAAACTACGTGATGAGAGAGGTCCATGAAAGAATTTGCGGGAACCATTTCGGTGCAGATTTGTTGGTACTAAAGTTGGTTAGTAGCGGGAACCTTTTATGTTTTTTAATCCTATATTTAATTGAGAATCGGGTATTTTTTTACGGGCTAATGGGTTATTGGAACATGCTTAAGAGAGATCCATTTATGTGGATGCCATGTCAACTAATTAATGCCTTTGAGAAGGTTTATATGGACTGCCGTTAAAATGAAGGCATTATTGATCTAGTTTGCTAACATGACGGATGTTTGGCCCAGTTTGGTAACGGGGGACAAAATTGATCTATATCCAATAGTTTAAAAATATTATTGTACCTTTTCCGTTTTTAGTATAAGGCGCAAGTAAAATTAATTTATAAATGAGTTGATTGTATAGATATTGAGTGCATAAAATTTTAAAACACTAGATTATAGCATGTCATCTTCCCATTTGTAGTTGGGAAGCACTCAAGAATTAGAGCTGCAGGTGAGAGAGATGATGACAAGGGCGATACACATGAAAAAGTACGTGACAAATCCATCAATTTTCAATTCAATCATCCCCATAGCTCGGCAATTTTTTTCTACGTCAAGTGCAGTATCAGCCTTAGAATCAGAAACTGGACCGGTACACAAACGTTTCGGTTCATTTATTGGTGTTATACAAGACAAAGATCTTCTGAAAAAGGCTCCAAATGGGGAACTTTTAGTACTGTATCTTATTGACAATGGCGCAATGGACCCAGATGCCACTTTATATAACCAGCTACTGAAAAAATGTACGGAATGGAAACGGATTAAAGAAGGAAAAGTGGTTCACGAACACTTCCTGAGGTCGAGGTTTAGACATTATATTGTTCCGAATAACACGTTGATTAATATGTATGCGAAGTGTGGAAGCATGGATGATGCTCGCATTGTGTTTGATGAAATGCCTGAAAGAGATATGGTTTCTTGGACTGCGTTAATTACTGGATATTCGCAGAATGAGGGTGCTGAGGAGGCCTTGGTTTTGTTCTGTGAGATGATGAGGTTTGGGTTTATGCCGAATCAGTTTACTTTTGGCAGTGTTCTCAAGGCTTCCGGGGCGTTGGACAGTGGTGGAACGGGCAGGCAACTACACGGGGTGTGTGTAAAGTTTGGATATGAGGAGAATGTGTATGTTGGGAGTGCTCTTGTGGATATGTATGCAAGGTGTGGACTAATGGACGAAGCGAAAATTGTGTTTGACAAGTTAAGTTTCAAGAATGAGGTTTCTTGGAATGCTTTGATTGCTGGGCATGCGAGGAAAAGTGAGGGAGAAATTGCTGTGAAGCTTTTCTCTGTGATGAAAAGAGGCGGTTTTCAGCCGACCCACTTTACATTTTCAAGTGTCTATGCAGCCTGTGCAAGCATTGGAGCTCTAGAGCCCGGGAAATGGGTGCATGTGCATATGATCAAGTCAGGGTTGGAACTTATTGCTTTTATTGGGAATACTCTGCTTGATATGTATGCTAAGTCTGGTAGCATTGATGATGCCCGAAAGGTTTTTGATCGGCTGGTGCAAAAGGATGTGGTCTCTTGGAACTCAATGCTTACCGCCTATGCTCAGCATGGACTCGGAAAAGAAACTGTAGAATGCTTTGAGGAAATGCGTAGGATAGGACCTGAACCTAATGAAGTGACTTTTCTTTGTGCTCTTACAGCTTGCAGTCATGCTGGTCTTCTAGACAAAGGAATGCATTATTTTGAGTTAATGAAGAAATTTAAGATAGAGCCTAATATTTCACATTATGTGACCATTGTAGATCTACTTGGTAGATCAGGTCAACTTGACCGTGCTGAAAAATTCATAAATGAAATGCCAATTCAACCAAATGCAGCTGTTTGGAAAGCTTTGCTTGGAGCTTGTAGGATGCATAAAAACTTGGAATTGGGTGTTTATGCAGCTGAACGTGTGTTTGAACTTGATCCCTATGATTCAGGGCCACATATTTTGCTGTCTAACATCTATGCTTCTGCTGGTAGGAGAAGTGATGCTGCAAAAGTTAGAAAAATGATGAACGAGGGTGGAGTCAAGAAAGAACCTGCTTGTAGTTGGGTGGAGATTGAGAATGCTGTTCATGTGTTTGTAGCAAATGATGATGCCCATCCACAGAGAGAGGAGATCCGTAACATGTGGGAGAAGATAACTGATAAAATCAAGGAAATTGGCTATGTCCCAGACACTAGCCACGTGCTTTGGTTTACAGATCAGCAGGAGAGGGAAGAGAGATTGCAATACCATAGTGAACGACTTGCTTTAGCATTTGCTCTTCTCAATTCTCCACCTGGGTCCACTATCCGTATAAAGAAGAACATCAGAGTTTGTGGTGATTGCCATACTGCATTTAAGTTTGCTTCAAAGGTGGTGAATAGGGAAATCATCTTGAGAGACACAAATCGGTTCCATCATTTTCATAATGGTTCTTGCTCCTGTGGAGACTACTGGTAGTGCAAAAATAATCTCCCATATATCAAATGGTTAACTATCAAAGACTCATTTAAATTAACTGTGGTAATGTGAAATCATTTTGGACTTGACTATCATGTAGGACAAGGCCGGTATGGGATGATGCATGTTTTCCTACCAAAATTGCTTGTTGGCATATACACAAGCATCTTTTATATATGCAGTCATCCATCAAATGTATTAGAAAGTTCTTTTTTGCCTTATAAGGCTGGTTCTGACTACTTTATTGCTTTCTAGCACATGGTTAGAAGCAGGTTACTCTCATAGTCTCTGCCTCTCTGAATAGCGCAGGAGTAATAACATAATGGCCAGAGGTTCTGGAAAATACTGGTGCCAATTGCCAATGATTTTGCGCTTGTTGCGAGATGATTTTTGCACTTGTTGAGAGAAACTCAAGACTATCTTGCAGATTCTCTGGGGAAGCATCTTGGTATGAGCTGAAGGGACCTTTACCCGGGAAGACGGTAGTCTTGATATTTTATCTACATTTCATGTTCTTAAACTGCAAATATTCACAGTAGTGACTATGTACCTAGTTCCTACCAGACGAAGGAAAATTTGTATTCTGTCGTGCTCAGGCATACAGTTACACATGTCAGACATTTATATGAAACTCAGGGTCTACTCAATCATGCATTAAGGTCGTCTTGTTATATACAATCTTTTTGGTAATATCACATATGATGCTTCATGTGCATATTTCGTAACAACATGGGTCGAACTCTCTCACAGAATCTCCCATAAAGGAGTTATTTCAGTTCTTAAAAAGCCTGTTAACACTACATTTTCTTGGAATCCACTCAGAATATGGAAAGGCCACTTTGTTTTTCTCTGTCTTGTGTATATCTGGTTTTTGTGCTGTGTTGGTTCCTCATCAATGATGTAAATTATGTTACTTGGTGCCGCATACTGACGTTTATGATTTTTAACTGTCAAAATAAACAGAAATGAGTTAATGCTGCTCTCTTGAACTTCAGGAACAATACAGTTACAGGAGAACTTGATAATGGGGTAGCAGTGCAGCAATGCAACTCTGAAATGCTGAAAACCTTCTCAAAATTCTTCTGGGATGTGTAGGTAGCCAAAGCCTTGAGAATGGCCCAAGAGCATGGATTCGTGAAGGAACTAGGGTGGAGGCCAATATATTCTGGAAATATTGTATAGCATATGGTGAAGCAGACCAAAGTTGAGAATCTTGACATTGAATGTGAGACGTATGATGAAGGTAAGACAACCATCTTGGACCCTGAATTGCAAATTAGGTCAAAGATTGCTGGGTTAATTTAAACCTTGTTACTAGGCTGAATGTCACAGAGAGCTTAAGATTCGAATGTCAGCAAGTAGAAAACACCAGCAGATTCTCGATATTTTGTGTCTAAACATATGTACTTTCCAATTACTTTTCCTCAAAGGAAAACAAAAACATCGAGATCTATTCTGTGAAAACTCTTTGATCTTTCCTTCTCAGCGCACCTCTCCTAATTCCTTTACGTTACAATTAGTTTACTCTGCTCTGTAATTTCCAGAATAATTTTGTTAGTCATTGTGATAGTATTTGTATCAAATGAAAACAGGACAGCTTGAAATCAAAAAACCATAGCTACAGGGCTAGGCTAATGCGAGTATGATATGATCATCCCAATTATGCTTTCTTGGATTATATCATATGCATTGTGATTTTTGAATGAGGATTTTGTTTTGCTGATCGAGATGCAGAGAAGATGGAAGGATGTGGCAAAGAGGTGAAGATCCTTCATCAGATCGTGTCGAAGAAGCTTATAGCTTATCTATGTTTGGATTGTGACAGAACAAATCCAAGTGGTTGCAGTGAGAAAGTTTCTGTTCATGATTTCATGACAGAACCCTTTATGTTCCATGCAGCCCTAGAAAGTTGTAGAGTAACTCACTCAACGAACGCGCCTTCCCTTCCAGCCAGAAGTTGATGAAACTAAGCATGATCGTGTAAATTTTTCCATTCAAGTACATTTACTGTTACTAGAAAATGACGTGGTAGCAAGCACAGAAGGGTACAAGGAGATTATTTAGGGTATCATCAGAGATTTTATCATTGCAAGTCGCTATTCCGAGGGTTCTTTTGGTTTTTGGATGATTTAATAAATATAATTTAAGTCATGTATAAAGGTTTGAATTATTACCCAAACATTTCTCAGTGAGGTAATTATTTTAATGATTATTGAGTACTTGCTTGTCTACATAGAATCCGCATTGTTCTGCTCGGAGTGACATTGTCATGATAATATAGTGGAGTAGTTATTGCCTTATTTGTTTCCTTCTGTTGTTGCTTATGTGTGAGCAAAGTTCTTAATTTCCAAATGAACAGCGGCTAGCGATATAGCAAAGAATGTACTGTCTGTTTTTCAGATAATTTTTTATTTTTTTTTGCCTTTCAACTTGCTGGCACTTTTCACATTTTACTGTTCTAAATCTTTCGGTATCACTCCAGTCTCCACCCAAATCAGTTATTCAGAATCAATTAATTTTGAATGAGTCAATTAACCTCGAGGCAGATAATTTAAGAAACTTTCTTATTCCTGATGTTTTGAAAATTCAACTTGCAATATTTTTTGAATTTTGCTATATATCTCTAGATGGTCTAGATATAGCAAATTAATAATAGTCGATTTCAACTAACTTGTATAATCTAGATGTAGCAAGTTGGTTACTATAGAGTCACATTTATATGCATCATTTTTGAGATATTAATAAAAGTTACCACCTAGGCACACAGCCGGGTGGTTTTGTTTTCTTTTAAAAAAAATTAACTTGAGATTGAGGTGCAATAGCGATTGTGTAAAATATCACTGTATATTTTAAGTGCAAACAGCGCGTTACTCGTAGCAATTAGTATATACGATTAGACAAGCAAAATATGTAAAAGGAGTAAGCTGACAGCTTTAGTAAATACAATTCGGAACAAAAAATTAAGGAACAATAGATAAAACTTATTAGAATAAGAGGTTGCTACATAGTACCCTAAAAAAAAGTCTCGATTATACCTAAGCAAACTAAATAGTAAGTGATTTTGGAGAAATCATGCTTTCTGTATAAATGATTCCTTCCTGACGGGTATTACATTCAGGCCAAAATCCAAATGGTCATTTAGATGTACTAAATACAGAGCCAACCCGGCCCAAACATCTATGGCAGAGTAGCACTTCACCATCCGCAAACCTATATTTCGATGTGAATGAATAAAGACCAATACCATCCAGTCGTATTGTATACAATATAGTTCAAGATTCCTTAACACCATACTCTTTCATTACCGAGAATTTAAAAGTTTTCTCCCCTAGAGTAAGGGTGTTCATGGTTCGGTTTGGACCCGTTTTTCCCTAAAAAGAAACCAAACCAAGTAAGTCGATTTTTCAAATATTAGAACCAAACCAAACCAATTAAGTCGGTTTTTCTCGATTCGGTTTATGTCGGTTTTTCGGTTTTTTTCCGGTTATTTGTCGGGTTTTTCTTAAATATAAGACATACACTACCAAACACATATTCCGGCGATCACATCTTCAATGTAACACTATCAAATCAATTGCACTTTGAGAAATCTATTATTTACCAAGATATATTGATGATAATTGAATCAAATAGTGATGAATAATTTAAGGACTCGATTAAAAATATGTTATTTTTAACACGAAATAGATTCTTACACTAAACAAAAGAAAACTACCAATCAAACTAGAATGTAAAGGTAAGAACTATATTAAAACAAACTATTAAACATTTAAATTTTTTGAAACTTTGTATAACAATATACATATATATAGGTGTAATAATAAATTTAAAATATATATATATATAGGTATAATAATAAATTTAAAATAGCTACTACTATAGTCGGTTTGGTTTGATTTTTTTTCTGATTAAAAACAAAATCAAACCAAGTTTGATCGGTTTTTAAAATTCAAAAACCAAAACCGAACCAAACAAAAAAGTATCGTTTTTTGGTCGGTTTGGTTTGGTTCGATTTTTATGAACAGCCCTGCGCCTACAGATATATGAGTATAATAATAGCAACGTATTCCTCCCAGTATAGAAACACCACGTTTGATGACTATGTTGAATTCATTGAGCAGTCGCTCTAGCAACGGTATCGCTCCGTACAGCTCATCAGAAGTACTAGATGAAATTATAGAATAATTTTGTTTCAGACCAAGGCAATGAAATGCTCCATGTACAAATGCCAAAGGATCCATACAACCCAACACTGTGTCAAAACGGCTACCTGGATATTCAAATTTTTTTCTCCTGGAACCACTTAATTTTTAGCGTGAGAATTTCAATGCATACTTGAGGAGAATTGTTACTCTTAAGGATGTTGTATTCATCACTAGTTGCACAAAGTAGAATTTCTTGGTGTAAATTTTCAACGGGGAAGTTGTATTGATTCTCTTGTGGAAGGGTTCCACAACAAAAGTTGTTCATCAATATCGCGAGAAGAACCAATATGGCACAAGAACAATACATTCTGCAGTCGCATGGTTTGCAATTTGAAGGGCAATCAAGTTTTTGTACATCCACAACAAGTTGAACCGATAATATAATAAAGAAGAAGTTATACATTAGTTTACCAATTCGATGCTGGCTAACGAGAAGCTTTTTGGAATTTAAGTCATGCATAGCATGACTTTGATGCTTCATCTTAAAGTAAGACTCAGAGATTAGTTTCTTCCAAATTTTTGAAACACATTTGAATCGAAGAAGAAATCGCACGGGTAACCTGCTGAGGATGTCTTTAATTATTTCCTCTTGGAACTGAATTCCCAAGGCCAAGATAGGACAAGGCAACTGCTTTAGCAAGTTCACAGGTTGGATACATATAGTATATACGAAAAATCAAGAACAAATATTAAAGAAGAAAGCTACAACAACTAGAGTCTAAAACAGATTTTCAAGCACAACTTGCCTAAACAATTGCAGTTCCAAATAAAGAATACTTGTGGTCATGGAATTTCAAAGTAGAATTCTAGCTTTCAAAGAACTAAAAATAGCACTTATTCCAATTCCTCTATGCTACTTCCTCCATCCCAAAATACTTTTCATCACTGGTAGTAATTTGGCCAAAACTGACCGTGGCCGACCGACCGACTTCGGTTGGTCAAAAAATCAATCGAAGCCAGTTGGTTTTTCAAAATATTTTATTTTTTTCTAATTTTTTTATGAAAATGACCGACTTCGGTCAGTTTTTTTTAGCACAAAAATGCGGGAAACTATTTTAGCAACCTGTAAAATTTATTTTTTAAGAAACCGACCTGAATCAGTTGGTTTTTCATATAAAATAAATTTAAATTAATATTAAAAAAACCTACCGACATCGGTCGGTTATTTCATTTAGTCATTTAAAAAAAAAACTGACCGACTTCGGTCAGTAATTTTATATTTTTAATAAAATCGATCGATTATTTTGGCATGAAAATAAAATTAAAGAGTACAAATAAATTAAAATAAAGTCTTAAACCAAAATGTGCCAATAGAGTATAAGAATACTATCCTGCCACAATACAGGCCCTGGTTCGAGTCCCAGACAGTATTGGACACATGCCCATGTTGTCCAGCCAAAGGCCCAATGGCCTAATCCTATTCTCTTTTGGCTTCCAATCCTATTTGAATTGGATTCGGTTTATTCCTATTTTGAGTGGGTTTTGGCTTTAAGAGAAAGCATCGCTCATGATCTATAAATAGGACAACCTTGGAGAATTATTCTATGCTCACTGATACAAATCTTTGAAAGACTTAAGCACATAAGAGTAGGTTTTGAGAGAGCTTTCATCAAGAGAGAAGAGAACAACAACAACTACTACCCAGTAAAATCCCACCAGATGGGGTCTGGGGAGGGTAATGTGTACGCAGACCTTACCCCTACTCGATAGGGCAGAGAGGTTGTTTTCGATAAACACTCGGCTCAGAAAAATGGAAATAAAAAATAAAATAAGAAAAGATAACTCATTAGTAACTCCAGTAGAAACTGTAATAGTAATGAAAGCATAACAACCAAAAGATGAAAGACATGCAATAATAGTAACTGGTATCTAAGACCCAGGGCTAAGATAGACAACAAGTACAGAGTGTATTCATCCTAAACTGGAAGCTATCTAAGATCAACCCTAACCCGCCTCACCCCCGGAACGAAGTAAGGAAAGTGCTACTACCCCCTAACCTACAACCCTAATGCTAGACCTCCAAACCTTCCTATCAAGGGTCATGTCCTCGGGAATCCGAGACGTACCATGTCCTGCCTGATCACCTCCCCCCAATACCTCTTAGGCCTCCCTCTACCTCTTCTTGTACCCACCACTGCCAACCGCTCACACCTCCTTACTGGCGCATCAAGGCTTCTCGTTTGCACGTGCCCGAATCATTTGAACCTTGCTTCCCGCATCTTGTCATCCACAAGAGCCACACCCACCTTCTTCCGAATATCTTCATTCCTAATCTTGTCTATCCTAGTGTGCCCGCACATCTACCTCAGCATCCTCATTTCTGCTACCTTCATCCTCTGGATATGGGAGTTCTTAACCGGCCAACACTCTGCTCCATACAACATGGCCGGTCTAACCACAACTCTATAGACATTACCTTTGAGTGGCAGCGACACTTTCTTGTCACACAAAACTCCAGATGCAAGCCTCCATTTCATCCAGCCTGCCCCTATACGGTGAGTGACGTCCTCGTCGATCTCTCCATCCCCCTGAATCATCGACCCAAGGTACTTGAAGCTATCTCTCTTCAGGATGACCTATGACCCAAGACTCACGTCCCTGCCTACTGCCATCGACTCAGTGCTAAACTTGCACTTCAGGTACTCTATCTTAGACCTGCTCAACTTGAAACTCTTAGACTCGAGGGTCTGTCTCCAAACCTCCAATCTCTCGTTAACACCGGCCCTCGTCTCATCAATTAGAACTATGTCATCAGCAAATAACATACACTATGGCACATCCCCTTGAATATGGTGTGTCAAAGGGTCCATCACCAAGGCGAATAGGAACGGGCTAAGTGCAGAACCTTGGTGTAATCCCATAACAATCGGAAAATGCTCCGAGTCACCTCACACAGTCCTAACCTTGGTCTTAGCTCCATCATACATGTCCTTGATTCCTCTTATGTAGGCTACCGACACGGCCTTTACCTCAAGACATCTCCAGATCACCTCCCTAGGAACCTTGTCGTACGCTTTCTCCAAGTCAATAAACACCATGTGCAGATCCTTCTTCTTATCCCTGTACGGTTCCACCAATTTCCTAATAATATGGATAGCTTCGTAGTGGAGCAACCCGGTATGAACCCAAACTGATTGTCGAAAACAGACGTCGTCTTCCTTATCCTCACCTCCACCAACCTCTCCCAGAATTTTATGGTATGGCTAAGTAACTTGATACCCCTATAATTGTTACAACACTGGGTATCACCTTTGTTCTTATACAACGGTACCACTATACTCAACCTTCACTCATCTGGCATCCTCTTCGTCCTAAAAATTACATTGAACAACCCACTCAGCCATTCCAATCCTGCTCTACCCACACACTTCCAAAACTCCACCGAGATTTCATCTGGCCCGGTCGCTCTAACCTTACTCATCCTACGCAAAGCCCCCACGACCTCCTCCACCTTAATGCGCTTGCAATACCTAAAATCCCGAATATAGAGAGAAGAGAGAAGAAAAGTATTTATTTTGCTGCAGAATTTTATTCCGACCAACCAACTTCAAATCATGTTTCTGATTCGTTAACCGTTGGATCGGGTTGAAATTTTGACTGAGTGTTCGTAACATCTTGGTCTTGAATTTGAACGGTGAAGATCGGATTTCGAGGCTCGTAGTATATTATTTCGAGCCTCGAACAGTAGTTTCATTTTGTGGATTATACTCTTTCTTCAATTGATTAGTTGTTGCTCTTGTTGCTCTATGTTTGGCCCTTGTTGTGTAGCCAATTTGGAGAAATTCTATAACCCTCTTATTGTTATAGTGGAGCTTTTTGGATCTGTGATCCCGTGGTTTTTACCTTCGATTTGAAGGGTTTTCCACATTAAAATTTGGTGTTCTTTATCTTCTTTATTTTCGGGTTTGCCTCTTCCTCAACATAACAGTGGTATCTGAGCCTTGGTTATTTATCCGGGTTGTTATGGAATGGAGGAGAATATGAGCAAGATGGTATGTTTAAATGGGAGAAATTATAATGGTTGGAGAAGCAAGATGAAAGACTTGTTGTTCGTGAAGAAGATGCATCTACCCGTTTTTTCATCTCATAAACCCGAGAGTATATCCGATAAAGATTGGGATTTCGAGCACCAAAAAGTATGTGGATATATATGGAAATGGGTTGAAGATAATGTTCGCAACCATATTGTGAACGAGATACATGCGAGATCATTGTGGGAAAGGCTAGAGACTCTTATGCTTCAAAAACCGGGAACAACAAATTGTTTCTGCTAAAGCAATTGATGACCTTTAGATACAAGGAAGGCAGCCCTATCCTTGATCACATAAATGATTTTCAGGGCGTCCTTGATCAGCTATCTGGAATGGGGGTTAATTTTGATGATGAGATACAAGGTCTTTAGCTTCTTAATACTCTGCCAGATTGTTGGGAAACTCTTCGTGTTTCTTTGACAAATTCAGCTCCTGGAGGTAAGGTGACCATGGAATATGCCAAGATCTGTGTGTTGAATGAGTAAGTAAGGAGAAAATCTCAAGGTTCATCCTCACAAGCAGATATCTTGGTTACAGAAGACCGGGGGAGAGATAGAACAAGAGGCTCAAGGAATAGAGGTAAAAATAGAAGTAAGTCAAGGCCCAAATACTATAATGTTACATGCAACCACTGTGGTAAGAAAGGACACATCAAAAGGTTTTGCCGCAAGTTGAATCAAGACACTAGAGAAGGAAAGAAAGTTGAAAATAACGAGAACAATGTTGCTGCTATTGTTCGAGATGACCTTTTTTTGCTTATGATGAAAACGTCATCAATTTGGTATCCCATGAGACTAGCTGGATAGTAGATTCTGGAGCTACCTCACATGTTACACCAAGAAAAGATTTTTTCTCATCTTATAAGTCTGGATTTTTAAAGATGGGAAATGCCAGTAAAGTTAACGTGTTTGGTGTTGGCACAGTTTGTTTGAAAACTAATAATGGTTCAACGTTAGTTCTTCAAGATGTCAAGCATGATTCAGACATTCCTTTCAATTTGATCTCCGCAGGAAGATTAGACGATGAAGATTACCATAATGCCATCTTTAATGGCCAATGGAAGCTCACTAAGGGCTCGTTAGTAATGGCTCATGGAGTCAAGTCTGGTTATTTATATGTGACACAGGGCTCTATTCTTGATGACTCAATAAATATGGTGGATGATGATACTTTATCAGAATTGTGGCACAGAAGATTGAGTCATATGAGCGATATGGGGATTACGTGTTTGGCTAAGAAAAGTTTGCTTTCTGGATTAAAACAAGCAAAGCTGAAAAGGTGTATCCATTGTTTAGCTGGCAAACAGAAAAGGGTTTCCTTTCATAGTCATCCTCCCTCAAGAAAGTCTGATTTATTAGAGCTAGTACACTCTGATTTGTGTGGTCCTTTTAAAGTAAAGTCAAAAGGTGGTGCACTTTACTTTGTGACCTTTATTGATGATCATTCTCGTAAGCTCTGGGTGTATCTTTGAAATCTAAAGATCAAGCACTTGGCGTGTTTAAGGAATTTCAGGCCTTAGCTGAGAGACAGACGGGGAAGAAATTAAAATGTATTCGCACTATGTCACGACCCGTATTTCCCACCTTCGGGGGTCGTAATGGCGCCTACTAATAGGAGCTAGGCAAGCCAATTATCAATTATCTCTTTTAACGAATATCGACAATATTAGAAACAATGAAGCATTTAATAATAAAGCGGAAGTCTAAAATGTAATTAACTGAAAGAAATGCGGAAGTTTAACAAAATCCTCTACCCAAGACTGGTGTCACAATACTCACGAACATCTAGAGAATACTAAATACAAGGTTTGGATGAATAAAACTGTCTGCTTCAGTGCAAATGATAACAAACTGAATAAAATAGAAAGGGACTCCTAGCCTGCGGACGTCAGCAAGGCTACCTCGAATGTCCCTGGACTGAAAGCTCCCTCCCAGAATGCTACTGCTACTCAAATGCTGCTCCAACACCTGGATCTGTGCAAAAAAATGCACAGAGTGTAGCATCAGCACAACCGACCCCATGTGCTGGTAAGTGCCTGACCTAACCCCGACGAAGTAGTGACGAGGCTAGGACCAGACTACCAGATAAACCTGTACAATTCAAATATATACATACAACGGAACGAAATACGGGAAGTAAATAGTCAATAAACAGAAGGGGGGATCATGTTATGGGGAGGCAACGGTTATAATTAGGAAATCACAATATAAGATAGAAAAAACCAAAGACTTTATAGCGAGTCAAGAACACGAATATTCCAAATAAACACACTGGCGTCAGCCACTGTTGCGGCGTGCAACCCGGTCCTCAAATATCATTATTGCGGCGTACAACCCAATCCATGAATATCGTTTAGTGTTGTTGCGACGTGCAACCCGACCCTCAGATATCATTGTTGCGGCGCGCAACATGACCCGTATAGATATTATTTATCATTGTTGCGGCGTGCAACCCGATCCATATTATTTATCATTGTTGCAGCGTGCAAACCGATCCATATTATTTATCAGTGTTGCGGCGTGCAACCCGAGCCATATCTTTTACCATTGTTGCGGTGTGCAACCCGCTCCACCAACATCCTACTTTCTCATCCAAACAACAGTCACAAATACGGGGCAAGAAGTAAACAAACAACAAGGGAAGAAAATCCCGGCAAGGGAACACAACGAAGCAGTTAAATTCCGGCAAGGGAACAATATCAATAAACTCAATGTCCCAGTAAAGAAAAAAATCAACAACCAACAAAATGTCCCGGCAAGGGAATAACAAATAAACCATCTCTTTCTTTCGTACCTTAATTTATAATTTACTCCATCAATCGAGCCAACGCTCTAGAGAATCAAAAAATCATAATGTCTTTCATATGTTCTTTACAATATATAGGAATCCTAAATTAAGCATGTAAATTTCAACAAAACATGATAATCGCATTTCAAGGACTCACGGTCATGCTAGACACCAATGTATAGATACTCGTCACCATGCCTCTACACCATACTCGACAATTGGCAAGTAGCAAACAAGACTCAACTCCTATTCCCTCAAGCCAAGGTTAGACCAAGCACTTACCTCAAATGCTCCAAACTAAACTCAACCCTCTAGTATAGCTTTACCCCTTGAATTCACCACCAAACCGCTCGAATCTAGTCACAAATTACTTGAATGTATCAACAAATGCTAATTGAATCAATTTGAATGCATGAAAATGAATTTCCCAAAGTTTTACTCAAAACTTCCCAAAATGCCCCCGGGCCCACATGGTCAAAACCCGAGGTTCGAACCAAAACCCGGCTACCCATTCCCCCACGAGTTCATATCTATGATTTGTTTTGAAATCGAACCTCAATTTGAGGTCCAAATCCCCAATTTTAAGAAAACCTAGGTTCTACCCCAAATCCAAAATTTTCACCCGTGGAAATCATTGATTTTAAGATGAAAACATGTTTAATGATGTTAAAGATTGAAGAAGTTAAGTAAAAATTGACTTACAAAAGATTTGGGGAAGAAAGTTTTCTTGGAAAATCGCCTATGGAGTGTTTGAGTTGAAAGAATGAAGAAATGAGGTGAAAATTCGTCTAAGTATGAAAAATGCAGGTCTCTGATATGGGCATTGCGAAACTGGGTTCGCAATTGCAAACCCATCAGGCTTGGGAATGGCAAAAGAAATTGTTGGCATTTGCGAACTCCCCCATTTTCCCTAGGTCTCGCATTTGCGACCTCAGGCGTCGCTTTTGCGGACAGGAACACTTCGCATTTGCGAAGGAAAATCTCGCAATTGCGAGATTGTCAGACCTGGGCCATCTTCGCTCTTGCGATGGGCCTTTCGCATTTGCAAATACCGCTTTTGCGAACCAGGCTTCACAAAATGTGAAGCCTGCAGGTCTGAAGTGCATCAGTTGGTTTTCCAAAGGTTCAAATGCACTCGCGGCCTATCCAAAACTCTCACGAGCCCTCGGGGCTCCAAACCAAACATACATACAACCTCAAAAACATCTTACAGACTTACTCGAGCGATCAAATCGCCAAAATAACATCATTTATATCAATTTAAGCCTCAAAATCCAAAATTCCTTCCAAAATTTTCATAGAACATAAATTTTCTATTTCAAGTCCGAAACACGTCAAATAACGTTCGTTTTCAACCAAACTTTACAGAAAGTGCTTAAATCACATATAAGACTTGTACTGGGCATCGAAAACAGAATACGAGCCCGATACCATAGTTTTCTGATAAAATTTCCTTTCCATTTTCCTTAATTAATTTCAAAAAACAATTTCACACAAAAATTCATTTCTCAGGCTCGGGACCTGGGATTTCGATTCCGAACATACGCCCGAGTCCCATATTTTTCTACGGACCCTCCGGGACCGTCAAATCACGGGTCCGGGTCCGTTTACTCATAATGTTGATCAAAGTCAACTTTAATCATATAAAAATCAAAATTCATCAATTTTTATACAAAATTCATATTTAAGCATTCCGGTTACGCGCCCGGACTGCGCACGCAAATCGATGCAACTAAAAGCAAGGTTTTCAAGGACTCAAAAGCACAAAAAGGAGAGAAAATAAGTGATGACCCTTTAGGTCGTCACATTCTCCACCTCTAAAACAATTGTTCGTCCTCGAACGGACAAAAGAAAGAAGTACCTGAGTTGGGAAATAGATGAGGATAACGGCTCCGCATATTAGACTCTTACTCCCAAGTCGATGCCTCAGGAGGATGACCTCTCCACTGGACATGCACTGAAGGAAAACTCTTAGATCTCAACTGACGAACCTGCCAGTCTAGAATAGCTACCGGCTCCTCCTCATAAGACAGATCCTTGCCCAACTGGACAATGCTGAAATCTAACACGTGGGCTGGATCGTCGTGATACCTCCGAAGCATGGACACATAAAACACTAGATGCACGGCTAACAAGCTAGGTGGCAAGGCAAGTCTATAAGCCACCTCTCCCACACGATCTAGAATCTCAAATGGACCAATGAACCTAGGGCTAAGCTTGCCCTTATTCCCAAATCTCATCACTCCCTTCATAGGCCTCACTCGAAGCAAGACCCACTCACCAACCATGAAAGCTACATCTCGAGCCTTACGATCTACATAACTCTTTTTCCATGACTGAGCCGAACAAAATCTGTCCTGAATGATCTTGACCTTATCCAAGGCCTCCTGAACTAAATTTATGCCCAATAACCGAGCCTCTCCCGGCTCAAACCATCCAACTGGAGACCGACATCGCCTACCATACAACGCCCCATATGGAGCCATCTGGATGCTGGACTGGTAGCTTTTGTTGTAGGAGAACCCTGCTAAAGGCAAAAACTGGTCCCGCGAGCCTCCAAAATCGATGACACAAGCTCGGAGCATATCCTCCAATATCTGAATAGTCCGCTCGGACTGTCCGTCCGGATGGGGGTGAAATGTTGTACTCAACTCAACCTAGATGCCCAACTCTCGCTGAACTGCTCTCCAGAAGTGCGAGGTAAACTGCGTACCCCGGCCTGAAATGATAGATACCGGCACACCGTGATGGCGAAAAATCTCATGGATATAAATCTCAGCCAACCTCTCAGAAGAATAGGACACTGCCACAGGAATGAAATACACTGACTTGGTCAGCCTATCAACAATGACCCAAATCGCATCGAACTTCTTCCGGGTCAACGGGAGACCGGTAACAAAATTCGTAGTAATCCTCTCGCACTTCCACTCGGGAAGCTCAATCCTCTAAAATAACCCTCTTGGCCTCTAATGTTCATACTTAACCCACTGATAGCTCAAATATCGAGCCACATAAGCCACAATATTCCTCTTCATCCTACGCCACCAATAATGTTGACGCAAGTCCTGATACATCTTCGCGGCGCCCGGGTGAATAGAATATCGAGAACTATGGGCCTCGACTAAGATCAACTCTCGAATCCCATCGACATTGGGCGCACAAACTCGCCCCTGCAATCTCACGACACCATCGCTATCTTAGGTCACATTCGTGGCACCTCCACGCTTCACCGTGTCTCTCAAGACACACAAATGGGGATCATTAAACTGCCGATCACAGATACGATCTAATAATGAGGAACGAGCGACCATGCAAGCTAACACACTGCTAGGCTCAGAAATATCCAACCTCACAAATCGATTGGCCAAGGCCTGATTATCCAAAGCAAGCGGTCTCTGGCTGACCAGAATATAAGCAAGACTACCCATGCTGGCAGACTTCCTACTCAATGCATCGACCACCACATTGGCTCTCCCCGGGTGATACAAAATAGTAATATCATAATCTTTCAATAACTCCAACCACCTCCTCTACCTCAAGTTCAACTCCTTCTGCTTGAACAAGTACTGAAGACTCTTGTGATCAATGTACACCTCACATGTCACACCATACAGGTAATGCTTCCAAATCTTCAAAGCATAAACAATGGCTGCCAACTCTAGATCATGAACCAAATAATTCTTCTCGTGGATCTTCAACTGCCTCGAAGCATAAGCAATGACTCTGCCATCCTGCATCAATACTGCACCAAGGCCAATACAGGAAGCATCACAATAAACTATATAAGGCCCTGAACCTGTGGGCAAAACCAATACCGATGCCGTAGTCAGAGCTGTCTTGAGCTTCTGAAAGCTCGCCTCACACTCATCTGACCATCTGAATCGGGCACCCTTCTGGGTCAATCTGGTCATCGGGGCTGCAACAGATGAAAATCCCTCCACGAACAGACGGTAATAACCTGCTAACCCCAAGAAACTCTAAATCTCGGCAGCTGATGCTGGTCGAGGCCAGTTCTTGACTGTCTCGATCTTCTTCGGGTCCACCTGAATACCCTCTGTTGATACGACGTGACCCATAAATGCAACCAAATTCAGCCAGAACTCGCACTTCGAGAACTTAGCATATAACTGACTATCCTTCAGAGTCTAAAGAACCACTCTGAGGTGCTGCTCATGCTCCTCCTGACTGCGGGAGTACACTAGGACATCATCAATAACGACTACAACGAACAAGTCCATAAATGTTGTTGGGGCATTGGTCAACCCAAATGACATGACCAAAACTTATAATGCCCATACCGAGTGCGGAATGCTGTCTTAGAGACATCAGACGCCCTAATCCTTAGCTGATGGTAGCCAGATCTCAAGTCTATCTTTGAAAACACCTTCGCACCATGAAGCTGGTCAAACAAATCGTCAATCCTCTACAGTGGATACTTGTTCTTTATCGTCACTTTGTTCAATTTCCAGTAATCAATGCACATCCTCATCGAACCATCCTTTTTCTTCACAAATAACAACGACGTACCCCAAGGAGAAACACTAGGTCTGATAAAACCCTTCTCTAGCAAATCCTGCAACTAGTCCTTTAACTCCTTCAACTTTGGCGGGGCCATGTGATACGGCGGGATAGAAATGGGTTGAGTGCCCGGAGCTAGATCAATACAAAAATCAATATCCCTGTCGGGCGGCATACCTGGCAGGTCTGAAGGGAAAACCTCGGGGAACTCCCGAACAATAAGAACAGAATCAATAGAAGGGACCTTTGCGCTGGAATCGCGAACATATGCCAGATAAGCTAAACACACCTTCTCGACCATGCATCGAGCCTTCACATAGGAAATAACTCTGCGGGTGGTATGTCCTGGGGTCCCTCTCCACTCCAAATGGGGCGAATCTGGCAAAGCCAAGGTCACGGTCTTGGCGTGACAATCTAAGATAGCATGATACGGGGACAACCAATCCATCCCTAATATAACGTCAAAATCCACCATGTCTAAGAGCAATAAGTCAACACGGGTCTAAGACCCTCAAACACTACCACACAGGAACGATGAACTCAGTCGACCGCTATAGAATCACCTACCGGTGTAGATACATAAACAGGAATACCCAAAGCATCACTAGGCATAACTAGGTAGGGTGCAAAATAGGACGACAGATACGAATACGTAAACCCAGGGTCAAATAGAACTGAAGCATCTCTAATACGAATTAGAATGGTACCTGTAATGTCTACA
Organism: Nicotiana glauca; assembly: GCA_026770625.1. Lineage (NCBI taxonomy): Eukaryota > Viridiplantae > Streptophyta > Magnoliopsida > Solanales > Solanaceae > Nicotiana > Nicotiana glauca. The sequence goes on from MU784488.1 coordinate 58,594, forward strand.
TCTGAAGACTCAGCCTCTGGCTTTGCTGCTGGCTGGCCTCTACCTCTGGCGACCTGAACTCCACCTCTATGACCTCTACCTCCACCTCTAACACTTTTTTTCCACTGCCTCTAACTGGCTGGGCAGGCTGAGGAACCTCTGGTGCCTAAACCATCGCACGAGAACTCTAATGCTGAGAGCTGCCATAAACTTGAGGGAAATATCAGACAATGTACCTCGTGTCGCCTCAAGCGTGGCAAGACCTCGTCTGTTGTGGCTGAGCACCTCTCAACCTCAGGAAAACCCTCCTGTTATGACCATACTCACCACACTCATAACATCTACACAAACGCTACAGCTGAGGAAACTGAGGCTGACCCTGTCGACCTGAATGACCACCTGAAGCACCATGAGTGACATGGATAACTGACTGAAAGGGCCTGGGAGGATGGCCTCTACCATAAGTACCTCTACCTCCATATGAGGTACCACTAAATCTTCCTGCATGACGGGGGTTCTTATCCAACCTATGGCTGCCTCCATGTGGCATTACCACCTCAACTCTACGGCCCACATTGGTCGCCTCCTGAAAAGTGATCTCACTCCTGGCCTGAGCCACTGTACCCGGCTGATCTGCCACCGCTGGCTGAACTCCTGGAAGCAAACCCACTCGGATGACACTCTCCATGAAGCCTACCAATCGGACTAGAGCGTCCTGAAGAACTGGGATGGCAATAAACCCCTCTGGCACCTGAGCTGGGCCCACCGGAGCTGCTGGGGCTGGAACCTCCTCGTCGTAATCAACCTGAGGCTCAACCTCTAGGGTTGCTGCTCGGGGCTGAGCTTTGTCCCTACCTCGGCCTCTGTCAAGACCTCGGCCTCGGCCTCGCCCTCTGCCCCTTGTAGAAGCTGCTGCTGGGGGCTCGGGCTGCTGCATGGTAGAAGAGGAAGCACGTGTTCTCGCCATCTGCGAAAGAACAGAGTAGAAAGACAAGCGGTATTTGAGAAACGGAATCGCACGACAAGAAAGAACAAAAGTGAAATTTTCCTAACTCTGTAGCCTCTGAGGGATAAATACAGACGTCTCTGTACCAATCCCTCAGACTCTACCGAGTTTGTCCGTGAGTTGTGAGACCTATGTAACCTAGTGCTCTGATACCAACTTGTCACGACCCGAATTTCCCACCTTCGGGGGTCGTGATGGCGCCAACTAATAGGAGCTAGGCAAGCCAATAATCAATTACCTCTTTTAGCAAATATCAAAAATATTAGAAATAATGAAGCATTTAATAATAAAGTGGAAGTCTCAAATGTAATTAACTGAAAGAAATGCAGAAGTTTAACAAAATCCTCTACCCAAGACTGGTGTCACAATACTCACGAACATCTAGAGAATACTAAATACAAGGTTTGAATGAAACATATAACTGTCCGCTTCAATACAAATGATAACAAATTGAATAAAATAGAAAGGGACTCCGGGCCTGTAGACGTCAGCAAGGCTACCTGAATGTCCCTGGACTGAAAGCTCCCTCCCAGAATGCTACTGCTACTCAAATGTTGCTCCAACACTTGGATCTGTGCAAAAATATGCACAGAGTGTAGCATCAGCACAACCGACCCTATGTGCTGGTAAGTGCCTGACCTAACCCCGACGAAGTAGTGACGAGGCTAGGACCAGACTACCAGATAAACCTGTACAATTCAAATATATACATACAACGGAATGAAATACGGGAAGTAAATAGTCAATAAACAGAAGAGGGGATCATGTTATGGGGAGGAAGCAGTTATAATTAGGAAATCACAATATAAGATAGAAAAAACCAAAGACTTTATAGCGAGTCACGAACACGAATATTCCAAATAAACACACTAGTGTCAACCACTATTGCGGTGTGCAACCCGGTCCTCAAATATCATTGTTGCGGCATGCAACCCGATCCATGAATATCGTTTAGCATTGTTGCGGCGTGCAACCCAACCCTCAGATATCATTGTTGCGGCGCGCAACCCGACCCATATAGATATTATTTATCATTGTTGCGACATACAACCCGATCCATATCGTTTATCATTGTTGCAACGTGCAACCCGATCCATATCATTTATTAGTGTTGTGGCGTGCAACACGATCCATATCTTTTATCATTGTTGCAGCATGCAACGTACTCCACCAATATCCTACTTTCTCATCCAAACAACAGTTACAAATATGGGGCAAGAAGTAAACAAATAACAAATGAAGAAAATCCCGGCAAGGGAATACAACAAAGCAGTTAAATCCCGGCAAGGGAAAAATATCAATAAACTCAATGTCCGGTAAGAGAGAAAATCAACAACCAACAAAATGTCCCGGCAAGGGAATAACAAATAAACCATCTCTTTCTTTTGTACCTTACTTTATAATTTACTCCATCAATCGAGCCAATGCTCCAGAGAATCAAATAATCATAATGTCTTTCATACGTTCTTTACAATATATAGGAATCCTCAATTAAGCACGGAAATTTCAACAAAACATGATAATCGCATTTCAAGGACTCACGGTCATTCTAGACACCAATGTATAGATACTTGTTACCATGCCTATACACCGTACTCGACAATTAGCAAGTAGCAAACAAGACTCAACTCATATTCCCTCAAGCCAAGGTTAGACCAAACACTTACCTCAAATGCTCCAAACTCAACTCAAGCCTCTAGTATAGCTTTACCCCTCGAATTCACCACAAAACTGCTCGAATCTAGTCACAAATTACTTGAATGTATCAACAAATGCTAATTGAATCAATTTGAATGCATGAAAATGAATTTTCCAAAGTTTTACTCAAAAATTTTCAAAATGCCCCCAAGCCCACGTGGTCAAAACCTGAGGTTCGAACCATAACCCGATTATCCATTCCACCACGAGTTCATATCTATGATTTATTTTGAAATCGGACCTCAATTTGAGGTCCAAATCCCCAATTTTAAGAAAACCTAGGTTCTACCCCAAATTCCCGTTTTCACCTATGAAAATTCTTGATTTTAAGATGAGAACATGTTTATGATGTTAAAGATTGAAGAAGTTAAGTAAAAATTGACTTACAAAAGATTTGGGGAAGAAAGTTTTCTTGGAAAATCGCCTATGGAGTGTTTGAGTTTAAAGAATGAAGAAATGAGGTGAAAAATCGTGTAAGTATGAGAAATACAGGCCTTTGAAACTGGGTTTGCAATTGCGAACCTAGCAGGCTTGGGAATTGCAAAGGAATTGTTCGCATTTGCGAACTCCCCCATTTTCCCCAGGTCTCGCATTTGCGACCTCAGGCGTCACTTTTGCGGACAGGAACACTTCGCATTTGCGAAGGAAAATCTCGCAATTGCGAGACTGTCAGATCTGGGCCATCTCCATTTTGCGATGGGCTTTTCGTATTTGCGAATACCGCTTTTGCGAACCGCCTGCAGGTCTAAAGTACATCAGCTGGTTTTCCAAAGGTTCAAATGCACTAGCAGCCTATCCATAACTCTCCCGAGCCCTCGGGGCTCCAAACCAAACATACACACAACCTCAAAAATATCTTACGGACTTACTCGAGCGATCATATCGCCAAAATAACATCATTTATATCAAACTAAGCCTAAAAATCCAAAATTCCTTCCAAAATTTTCATAGAACATAAATTTTTCATTTCAAGTCCGAAACACGTCAAATGACGTCCGTTTTCAACCAAACTTTATAGAAAGCGCTTAAATCACATTCTGAACCAGAATAGGAGCCCGATACCATAGTCTTCTGATCAAATTTCCTTTCCATTTTCCTTAATTAATTTCATAAAACAATTTTACACAAAAATTCATTTCCCAGGCTTGGGATCTCGGATTTCGATTCCGGGCATACGTCCGAGTCCTATATTTTTCTACAGACCCTCCGGGACCGTCAAATCACGGGTCCGGGTCGGCTTACCTAAAATATTGACCAAAGTCAACTTTAATCATATTAATATCAAAATTCATCAAGTTTTACACAGAATTCATATTTAAGATTTTTGGCTACGTGCCCGGACTGTTCACGCAAATTGAGGTGACTAAAAGCATGGTTTTTAAGGCCTCGAAAATACGTAAAAGAGAAAAAACAGGTGATGACCCTTTGGGTTGTCACACACTGACAATGGTGGTGAATATTGTGGTCCTTTTGATAACTATTGCAGGGAACAAGGAATTCGTCATCAGAAAACTCCGCCCAAGATGCCTCAATTGAACGGTTTGGCAGAGAGGATGAATAGAACTCTAGTTAATATAGTTAGATGCTTACTTTCAGAGGCTAAACTTCCAAACACATTTTGGGCGGAAGCACTTAACACTGTTGCCTATGTTATCAAATTGTCTCCTACAATTGCTTTGGATGTTGATATCCTAAACAGAGTTTGGTTTGCCAAAGATTTTTCTTATGATCACCTGAGAGTTTTTGGGTGTAAAGCTTGTGTGCATATTCCTAAAGATGAGAGATCGAAACTGGATGTCAAAACTAAGTAGTGCATCTTTATCAGTTATGGTCAAGATGAGTTTGGGTATCGTTTTTATAATCCTGTTGACAATAAACTTATTAGAAGTCGTGATGCAATATTCTTTGAAGACCAAACTATTGAAGATATTGACAAAGTTGAGAAGACATATTCTCAGAGTAATGAGAGCTTAGTTGATATTGATCCAGTTTCAATTACTAAGGCACTAATTGCACATGAAGTAACCCAAGACAGTGATGGAGATAGTGATCAAGATCAAAATGATCATCATGGTGTAGATGATATAGATGCTCCAGTAGATGAAGTTGTGGTTGATCGGCAACCAATTCCTACACAGGTAACTACTTCGAATGCTTCTGAAACCTCTCTTAGAAGATCTACAAGGGAGAAGCAAAAATCCATGCGCTATCCTCATGATGAGTTTGCACTTTTGACTGACATGGGAGAACCTAAGAATTAGGATGAAGCCATGCAAGATACTCACAAAGATCAGTGGATCGAAGCGATGGAAGATGAGATGAAGTCCCTCTATAAGAATGGCACATATGAGTTAGTGAAATTTCTGAAAGGTAAGAGAGCTTTATCTAACAAGTGGATATTCAGAATAAAGCAAGATAATCATACCTCTGTGCTTAGATACAAGGCGAGGTTAGTTGTTAAAGGTTTTGGCCAGAAGAAGGGAGTTGACTTTAATGAAATTTTCTCCCATATTGTGAAGATGTATTATATTCGTGTGGTTCTAGGCTTAGCTGCAAGTCTAGATTTAGAGGTTGAGTAGATGGATGTCAAGACTTCTTTTCTTTATGGTGATTTTAATTAGGAGATTGATATAGAGTAATTGAGGGTTTGGTAACTAAGGGAAAAGAAAATTATGTCTGCAAATTGAAAAAGAGCCTGTATGGATTGAAACAAGCTCCAAGGCAATGGTATTTGAAGTTTGAATCTGTCATAGAAGAACAAGGAAAACTTCTTCAGAACACTGTGTATTCTTCCAAAAGTTCTCTGATGATGATTTTATTATTTTATTTCTTTATGTGGATGACATGCTTATTGTTGGCAAGAATAAATCTAGAATCGTAGTCCTTAAGAAGCAGTTGAGCAAATCGTTTGCGATGAAGGACTTGGGGCCAGCAAAGAAAATTTTGGGCATTCAAATCCACCAACACAGAGATAGAAAGGAGTTATTTCTGTCCCAAAAGCAATACATTGAGAAGGTACTCAAGAGGTTCAATATGACAGATGCAAAAGTAGTTAGTACTCCTCTTGCTAAACACTTCAAATTGAGTATTACTCAGAGTCCATCTACTGATGAAGAGAAAAGGGAGATGTCTCATATTCCTTACTCTTCTGCCGTTGGTAACTTGATGTATGCTATGGTTTGCACTAGACCAGATATTGCACATGCCGTTGGTACTGTTAGCAGATTCCTTTCTAATCCTTGAAAAGAACATTGAGATGCAGTAAAATGGATATTAAGGTATTTGAAAGGTACTGCAGATTTGAAGCTATGCTTTGGCAATGGCAAGCCTGAACTTGTTTGTTACACAGACTCTGATTTAGGAGGCAATCTTGATAATTCAAGATCCACTTCCGGTTATTTGATCACTTTTGCAGGGGGGGCTGTTTCTTGGCAATCTAGACTACAGAAGTGCATAGCTCTATCCAACACAGAAGTCGAATATATTGCTGTCACAGAAGGTGCCAAAGAACTATTATGGATGAAGGAGTTTATTAATGATCTTGGCTTTGAGCAGCCAAGGTACATCTTATTTTGTGATAATCAGAGTGCTATCTGTCTCACCAAGCACTCCACTTTTCATTCTAAGACTAAACATATAAATAGAAAGTATCATCGGATAAGAATGGCCATGGAAGAGAAATTATTTGAGGTTGGGAAGATACACACTGATAAAAACCCTTCGGATATGCTGACAAAGGTGGTGGTTGCAGATAAACATGAATTTTGTAGAAAATTGGCAGGTATGAAGCCTGTCAATAGTTACTTGAAGACACATTTGGCCCCTTGGCTAGAGGGGGAGTTTGTTGGGCACATGCCCATGTTATCCAGCCAAAGGCCCAATGGCCTAATCCTATTCTCTTTTGGTTTGCAATCCTATTTGGAATTGGATTCGGTTTATTCCTATTTTGAGTGAGTTTTGGTTTTAAGAGAAATCACCACTCATGATCTATAAATAGGATAACCTTGGAGAATTATTCTATACTCATTGATACAAGTCTTTGAAAGACTTAAGCACATAAGAGTGGGTTTTGAGAGAGCTTTCATCAAGAGAGAAGAGAGAATAAAAGTATTTGTTTTGCTGCAAAATTTTATTCCGTCCAGCCAACTTCAAATCATGTTTCCGATTCTTTAACCGTTGGATCGGGCTGAAATTTTGACTGAGTGTTCGTAACATCTTGGTCTTGGATTTGAATGGTGGAGATTGGATTTAGATTCTCGTAGCATCTGATTTCGAGCCTCGAACAGCAGTTTCATTTTGTGGAGTATACTCTTTCTTCAATTGATTAGTTGTTGCTCTTGTTGCTATTGTTTCTCCGTGTTTGGCCCTTGTTGTGTAAACAATTTGAACTTTTATAACCCTCTTATTGTTATAGTGGAGCTTTTTGGATCTGTGATCCCGTGGTTTTTACCTTCGATTTGAAGGGTTTTCCACGTTAAAAATTGGTGTTCTTTATCTTCTTTATTTTCGGGTTTGACTCTTCCTCAACATAACAGACAGTGCAATTTTTAATTCCGACCGACTTCGGTTGGTTTTTCGGCAGACTTTTTCTCTTTAGATCGTTTGTGAAAATTAATTTACTGGCCGAAATCGGTCGGAAATTGCGACCGACTTCGGTCACTATTTTTTACCAACCTACTTTCGACGGATTATAGTAGGTCAAAAATCGATCGATTTTTTCAGTTTTCCGACAGATTTCGGTTGGTATTTCTGGACGGTTTTAGCCAGTTTTCTAGTAATGCATGCTTTGCTTCTTGAAAATTAATTTGACTAATTTTTTTATGCTAAATTAGACTAGACTAATTCAATATTTCAAAATCAAAATTTAGATATTCGAAAATTATGCGAAAAATACTACAATTTAGAATTTTTCTCATATCAATATGATAAAATAATACGTGTTAAAATATTGGTAAGTATTTTGGGACGGCAGGAGTATTTATCACAAAACTCCGGACCCTTGTTCAGCTGAATCCTTTAGGTTATATATTTTAACCATTATAAGTGAATAAACTCAATTGATACAACTAGAAATCAGAACTTACATGTAACGACCCGACCGGTTGTTTTGAGTACAAGCGCTCCGTTCAGTAGTCGGAGGCCATGAACAGCTTCATTTAAGGTATTATGACTTGTACGCGTGGTCGGAATTAAATTTCGTGAAGTCCAGAGTTGAATTGGGAAGAGAATTCTCATTTCGAAAGCTTAAAGTTGAAAGAATGAACTAGGATTGGAATTTTTAGTAAACGACCTCGGAATCAGGATTTGAAGGTTCCAGCAGGTTCGTATGATGATTTCGGACTTGGGCGTATGCCCGGATTGGGTTTTAAATAACCCGGGAGCGTTTTGGCGCCTATTGTGGAACTTGGCATTTTAGAAGAAATTTTATAAGTTTGGCTTGAAGAGCATTTTAGTGTTATCAAAGTCCGTTTGGAATTTTGAGACTGTGAATAGCTCCGTATAGTGATTCTGGAGTTG
>MDKF010500185.1:0-12685 GCA_026770625.1 Nicotiana glauca
CTAGCACAAGAAGTTGGAATTAAACCATTCCCATAATCAAGATAAATTATATTTAATCTTGTGCTACAATCACTCCTAATGGTTTGTCCAATTCCATTATTAGATTGTGAATCAAACTTTATACTTATAAGAACCGATGATTTAATCTTTCGTGTATAAGCTAAACTCTATACACTAAATCATCTACTATATAAGCAAAGGACACAGACTAATATATGATCTATTTAAAACTTTATTAAAACTGAATAAATAATTGTTTCATAATAAATACCATATCTAAACCAAACTCATGGTTAATAGTATATATTCCAACAATCTCCCACTTAGACTTTTAACCATGATAATTATTAGAATATACTATATCCAAATGCATGGTTAATAGTATATGCCCCAACACTGATCTGGGCACCCTTCTGGGTTAATCTGATCTGGACATATTATTGTCCATGTTTAATTTTACATGCTCACTGTATTTGCTTTGTTATATTTGTTTATGTTCGTTTTATTTTTTCTCTTAAGATCGAAGGAGATTTCTCACTTGAGCTATTTAGAATTATCGAGGCTCTTCTTCCTCCCTGTTACCCACTTGCCAACATTGACCGTCATTCGTTAATCTTCATTGGGTCTAATTAAGAGCTGGATATATACTGTTGTTGATGTGTGTAAATATATATATGCATTAGAATGGCCAACTAGACCTCATGCTAATGACTAAGCCAATGTGTATTATCACAAACAGTTTAATCGAAAATATATGGATATCATATGCTATAGGTGATTAAAGTTTATATCTTTGTGATTCCTGGTTCGATTTATGACAGTAAGACTTCTTTTTCTTAAGGCATGAACTTGAATCTTGATTTTTGCAATTAAAGAGTTGTAGCTTGTACTGTGTTGAAAGGTTTGATTTATCTTAAAGATTGGAGCAATTCCCCAAACGTGCATTTGAGAGAAACAGTTTCTTCATCAATTTTCTTCATAATGTTATCACATGCATGTGTTGTAATCAGAGTGGCCTTTAATTGTCGCTATAGAACCTAACTTAGGAACGTGAAATTCATAATGTTATTCCTCTAGAGTTTTGCTGCGAGAGGAACGATTTGTTTGTTCGAATAATAGAGCCTATTGGAATAATTTGAGGTGTTCCATGTCAAATAAAATCCCAAAACGCATAACCCTCGTTTACTTAATTTTAATCCTTAAAAATCGAGGCGTGCCATAAATAGTTGAATTTTCCATGGCCCTCGCAAATTTGAAAGTGCGAGTTGCTTTAGGCGCGTAATTTAAAGTAATTTTCTTAAACTCGGGTGTGCATTTCATGTGACCTAAATCCAAATCTCAATAACGTTAAATAAAATGTGTTGCAGGCCGCGGGTGCATTTCATGTGGTGTGGTCCAAAGACGTGTTTTAGATAACGTTGAATCTTCCTAAAATTAATTAAAAGCGGTTAATCGTTTAAAATTATACATTAGGCTAAAAGATGTATTAAATCAGATAATAGGCCAATTATGATAGTTTAAGCGACCGTGCTAGAACCACGGAATCCGAGGGTGCCTAACACCTTTCCTCGGGTTAACAGAATTCCTTATTCAGAATTTCTGGTTCGCAGACTTCAAAAGGAAAGTCGAATTTTCCTCGATTTGAAATTTTAAAATAAACCGGTGACTTGGGACACCATAAAACAAATCATCCCAAGTGGCGACTCTGAACAAAATTGAATAAATAATTCCATTTCGAATAATGTCACTTAAAGTGGAAAAACTCCCTTGTACCACCTTCGTGGTGCGTAAAAAGGAGGTGTGACAGCTCTGGCGATTCTGCTGGGGAACCAAACCCAGAACTTCGATTCAGGGTTCAGGAATTCGAGCTTAGAATAGCTGTTATGATTGGATTTATTGGTTATCTGATTTTCCTACATGTTTAAGTCTAATATGCTAAATGCTTTTACCGCTTTGATATTCTGTGAACTGTATATAAACTGCTATGAAACCCTTCCTCTCTCCGAGTCTTCTAAATCATGGAGAAGGGTACACTTCTTGTGACTTCTCTTATGTCTAGAGTCTTATCCCATTTTAGAACGAGGTTCGGACAAGTTGCAAAGCTGGTGAAGCTTTTGTATTCCCGGTACGCTTCCCCCCTCCGCTCGAGCTGTCCGCTCGGGTAGGCCAGGTCTAGAACAATAAACCCAGGTTTTTAAACCTAGTATAATAAAGCCTCATGCCGGATCCCTAGTAGGAACGTGTGTTTGCATCACGTGCATTTGACTTTGGGGACTCAACACAGGGGTTGGGTCCGTCTAGGACAGGTGTACCCAATTTAAAAGACCATCCTGATGCATCTTACGTGCTACTTGCATATATGTCTGTTTGGCTTGCATGTTGACCGGCTTTTAGAATATGGGAAGAAAATCAAAAAAAAGGAAAAAAGAAAAACCAAAAGTGAGGTAGGTATTAGAAAATTCTGAAACTCTGCCGAAATTCTAAAAAAAGGTCATTTCAAAATGAGCCAAAATTTTCAAGTGTCATGGTTTTCCCCTGTTCCGTCAAATCTGACCGAACTACGCGGGTCTGATTCTCACCGGATGTTGGATACGTAGGTAACCTCATCGGTTCCGACCCCAATTTTCAAAAAATCCAAAAATATTTTCCATTAGTTCCTTCTTTAGAAATCTTTTCTTAGAAAATTTAAAAAAAAAAAGTAGTTTTTAAACTAAAAAAAATGGTTTCCTTCTTTCTAATGTCTTTCATGCGAAAAAAGAAAAAACAAAAAAAATCTAAAATCCAAAAAAAAATACTCCTTAGAATTTTTTTTTAAAATTGAAGTCCAAAAAATATTTTGCTTTTTTTAGAAGTACTTTTGTAAATAAATAAAAGATCAGAAATACAAGACATTTTTCTTTAAAAGTCCCTCTTTCGAAAATTAAGAGGTTACATCCAAAATCCAAAAATATTTTCTTTCTTCCTCAGAAAAAGAGAAAACAAATAAAAATTCAAACAAAAAATATTTTCTTTTTACTTTTGAAATTCCCAAAGTTCCAATCAAAAGAAAATGAATTTTTAGAAGTCTTTCTTTCAAAAAATAAAAGTAAAAAAAAATCTTTTTTTAAAGCATTTCTTCCAAAATTTCAAAAATAGAAGTTAGTTTATTTACTCTATTCTCGATCTTCCCAAACTACGCAAGATCTGATTCATACAGGGTCACGATATGTACGTAATCCCCATCAGATTCGATCATAGCTATAAAATAAATTGAGTGAAAAAATTAACTTGAAAACAAAAGAGAAAGAAAAATTGAGTGAAAAAAGAGAAAAAGAAAAATAGTAAAAGAAAGAGAGAAAAAAGAGCGACAAGAAATAAAAGAGTGACAAACAAAAAAAAAAGAAAAAGAGAGTGCCAAAAAATAAAAGAGCGGAAAAAACAAGATGAAAAATCAAGAGTGATTAAAGAGAGGCAAAAATGAAAAAAAGGTACAGAGTGAAAAGGGCTAGTTAAGGCTGGGATGAAACATGCAACCGTTCAAACACACGGCAGAAGCGTTTAACTATTAGGTGCATTGCATCCCAATGTGCGATTTCCTATATGTTAAATGTTTCACAACTAACAAGGTTATTGGATGTGCAAATTAGCCAGGTTTTGGTGGTTGGTTTTGTTGGTAGTCTAGCATCCCTTCCTTCACAAATCCAAAGGCCCAAATGGCTTCCGCAAGCAATCTACAAATCATCGGGCTTGAGGATAGCCTGGCATCGGCTATTCTTCAGCTAGAATCAGCAGCTGCTGAAGAGAATAAGATGTTGCGTCTCCGCATAATGAAAATGTGGGACGCCTGGTATAATGGTAGGGAACCGCCAAGTGCAATCCCTGGGTTCCCTGAGTTGATCCCCAGGTCAAAAAAGGTTACCATCACTCCTGTGCCCAACCCGCTCATCCCATGCGGGCACCCTCCAATGCCCTCCAATGATCTTGGCATGCCTTCTGTGGTTCGTCCCCAAGCACCGGCTCCAAGGGAACCGCCCCCAATGTTCATCTTTCAAGGTCAACAGCTTCAACCAGAAATAACATATGTGACCCCGTACTCTCACTCAACCTATGCAATATGATCTCTTGGTGGAGCAAGAAAAATTTGTTAAAAATCCTGAGCAAGAGGAAATGGCTCAGAAGATGAGGAGCCTGGAACAAAGCATGAAAACCTGCAAGGTCTGAATGGTCAAAAGAGTGTCTCATACTCTGACCTCTGTATGTTTCCCCATGTCCACTTGCCAGCTGGCTTCAAGATTCCAAGATTTGAGAAGTACAACAGGCACGGTGACCTGACCGCTCATCTGAAATGATATTGTAACTAGTTGAGGGGTGTTGGTGGAAAAGAGGAGCTGCTAATGGCCTATTTTGGGGAAAGCCTCACCAGAATCGCTTCTGAGTGGTATACAGATCAAGAAATTACTCGTTGGCACGTGTGGGATGATATGGCCCGAGATTTTGTTCGCCAGTCCCAGTATAATGTGGACATCGCTCCCGATAGAAACTCCTTGTCCAATTTGAAAAGGAAAACAGCGAAAAGCTTCCGCGAATATACCGTCAAATGGCGTGAGTGAGCTACCAGGGTAAAGCCTCCAATGGACGAAATTGAAATGGTCACGATTTTTCTGCAGGCCCAAGAGGCCGACTACTTCCAGAACAAGATGTCTACTGTGGGTAAGCCATTTGCTGAGGCTATCAAAATTGGGGAAATGGTAGGAAGTGGGCTGAACATAGGCCAAATCTTGAGTCATGCTGCTTTTAAAGCCACATCATTAGGTGTTCAAAATAGTTCAGAGGGTTTGATGAACAGAAATGGGAGTGAGGAGGGAGCCATGATGGTTTCAAGCTCGATGGGGGCCCGTAGGCCATACATCCAACCATATGTTCCTCCCATCGTCCCACCACAATATTATCCTGTTCAAAATACCACTTATGCCGTGGCACCGCCTCCCTATGCGGCGATGAATGCGCAAACTTACCTGCGGCCACAACATTACCCACAAAATCAAGCTCCACCTCCCAGAATTTCCCATCCTTACTAAGCTCCATATAATCCTCAACCAAATGATCCCCAATACAATCATCGCCCAAGAGAGACTTTCAGAAAGAATCGGTTCACCCCTATTGGTGAATCATATTCAAGCTTGTTCCAAAAGCTAATCAGGCTAGATCTATTCCAGCCAGCGACCCTGAACTGGCCGAACCCCAAGTCCCCCTCGCACCGAGTTGATGCTAGATGTGAATACCACTCTAGAGCAGTAGGACAAAGTACAGAGGACTGTTGACCCTCAAAAGGGTAGTTGAAGATTTGATTGAAGCTGAAAGAATTATTTTTCGGGATGAAGAAGCTCGTGATGTGATGAACAATTTGTTGCCCACAATGACCGGCCAATAGTCGGAATGATTTGTGAAAATGAGGAACTTGACCCGGCACTGAAGGCCATTGCATCCATTGCGGAGATAGAAGAAAAGCCAAAAAATAGTTGCCAAGCCTAAAAAGTTCTCCATCAGACGAGAGTCTCGGTAGCCAGTGTTGCTATCCTTTCTGCGTTCGGATTATCTCAGGGTGTGATCCAGATGTTTTACTGTATTGTCTTACTTTCCGATGTAAACCCTTCTCTCTTCAAAAACTGAAAAAAAAAATTAAAAAATCAAAAATCAAATGAAATTAATATTTCATTGTCTAGGAATGTCTCTTTACTTAATCTTGTTGTTTTTTTATTCTCTTTTCAGTTATGTTAAATGCATATTTCAATAACATAACATGCTTGCAGACTTCATGCCCGGATCCTAATACGCAGTCAGACCTTGAAATAATGAATCAAGAATTGGGTCGCAATGAAAATTAGCTTAAGGAAATATAATAAAGAGTTAGAAAAACTGAAGAAAAATTGGTTCCCGGATTGGAAAGGTCCATACATTGCAATAAGAGTACTTCCAAAAGAGTGCGTTGTACTTGGGACACGTCGAAGAAAATTTCCCTGAAATAACTGTCAATACAAATGCAGTCAAAAGGTATTATGTTGGATCCTCTATATAGTTCTAATATTCTCCGTTGGGATGACGAAGGCTTTCATTCTCGCTACCCAAACTCTATCAACCCTTTGCAAACCCATTTGAGCCAGTCATTCTTCTTTGATTACCCTCTTTGGAACCTGAAAGTGTTATTGAAAAATGAAATAAAAAAAAGAAGAGAAATAAATTGAAATGAAAAATAAAAATAAAAAAAAAGATAGAGGAAAAAGTAAAAGGAAAAAAAAGGAAAAAAAGAGAACGAAATAAAACGGAAAACAAAAGAAAACATAAAAAAACAAAAGAAAACCAAAAACAAAAGTTTCCTGAACTACGTTCGACTTGATTCCGAAAGGATATGTAGGCAGCCTCTCTCTGGGTTCAGTCATACCTAAATAAAAAATCCAAAGTCTCCCCCAAAAGTGAAACTGGGGCAAAAGATATAATGGTTCGGCGACGGTTCGCCAGAAAGGTTCCAAAGTTGTAATTCCATCCAATCTCTTTTTACCCCAAATCCTGTTCAAGTCCTTCCGATCAATCGGTGAGAATGATTCAAGGATCGTAGAATGCAGCTACTTGGATCCGATGCAATCAAAATGAGAGAAATAAAATGAGAGTCTTATTGGTGAAAACCCACACGGGCACCGTTAGGCGATGGTAAGCAGAGAAAAATCAAAATGAGAGTCTTGTTAGTGAAAACCCACACGGGCACTATAAGGCGATGGTGAAAAGAGAAATGAAGAGGTCAGCTAGTGAAAACCTGCAAAGGGCCCCATTGATCAAAAAGAAGATCCTCACAGCCATCGGCATCGACAAAGTTCTGGCAAGGTTTTCTTTCCTTTCTTCGAAAGGGACTCTTCTTGTTTTAAACTCATTCTCTATTACATTATTTTGTTTTCTTTGAATCTCTTTCGGTCTAACACTTTTCCGAAACTAAGGCAAAGAAAGGATGGCAAGACTAATTTACAGGGTTCTCATTTGGCGCGATTTATGTGCAGAAAGGCACCCAGCCTCGTCACGGGCATCAAGTCGATCCCGACTAGCCATGACGACCGATGCTTCAAAATTAAAACTATTGGAAAGAGAAAATCAAATGTAGCGCCTACAAAGGCAAATGAAGTTGAAAATGTTGAGTCCCACATGCCTAACTGTCTCGGCAAAGATTGAAAATCCAAGGTGCCCCAAATGCTCTGAATTTGAAGTTTGGAAGAAAAAAACTAGAAAAGAAAGGCCTACAAAGGCGAAATAAAGTTGGAAGAGGTTAAGTCCCACGCGACTAGCTGTTGTAGCAAAGTTTGAGGAGCCAAAAGTTCTCTAACGCTCCGAAGTTAAAAAGAAAAAGAAAAAAAGGCAACAAGTCAGAAGGGAAAAGCCCACAAAGATGAAATAAAGTTAAAAGTTGAAGTCTCAAGTGACCAACCGTCATGGCAAAGTCTTGAAAAGCCAGAGGTTCTTTAGGGCCAGAAATAAAATCGGTCCTCAGGGAATAAATAGTTGCAGTTGAGATCTTTATCAAAGAAGCTGGGCCGAGATCAAGTGATCAAAAACAATGAAGGCCACAAAACCGACCACCGTTTCAAACTAACAATTGTTCTTTGTTGGAAAATTGAAACAGGTGCAATCCAAAGCAACCGTGCAAAAAGCAGGTGCAACCAAAGAGGAAATGCGCAAGGGCTAGAAATAGCTCTGCATCAATAATCAATCCAAAAGGTAAGTCTTCTTTAAATTCTTTCCTGTATTTTTACTCATTTTCTTAAACTAAAAAAAGGAAAAGGAAATGATGAAGAATGATGAAAAAGAAAAAAAAAGAAGAGGAGGAAAATTCAAAATCATGGTAGCATATGACCTCTAATCTCTGGCTGCATCCTTTAACACAGGGCCTCCATTCCCTAGTCGCCTTTTACCAACATTTGGGATCCAATCCCTGAGTTGAGTTTTTAGACATAGGGCCTACATTCCCTAGTAGCCTTTTTACCAATATTAGGGCTCCAATCCCTGAGTTGAGCTTTTTAGACATAGGGCCTCCATTCCCTAGTCGCCTTTTGCCAATATTAGGGCTCCAATACCTAAGTTGAGCTTTTTAAACATAGGCCTCCATTCCCTAGTCGCCTTTTTACCAACATTAGGGCTCCAATTCCTGAGTTGAGTTTTTAGACATAGGGCCTCCATTCCCTAGTCGCCTTTTTTACCAACATTATGACTCCAATCCCTTAGTTGAATTTTTAGACATAGGGCCTCCGTTCCCAAGTTGCCTTTTACCAACATTAGGGGTCCAATCCCTGAGTTGAGTTTTTAGACATAGGGCCTACATTCCCTAGTCGCCTTTTTACCAACATTAGGGCTTCAATCCCTGGGTTGAGCTTTTTAGACATAGGGCCTCCATTCCCTAGTCTCCTTTTGCCAATATTAGGGCTCCAATACCTCAGTTGAGCTTTTTAGACATAGGCCTCCATTCCCTAGTCGCCTTTTACCAACATTAGGGCTCCAATCCTTGAGTTGAGTTTTTAGACATAGGGCCTCCATTCCTTAATCGCCTTTTTACCAACATTGAGGCTCCAATCCCTGAGTTGAGTTTTTAGACATAGGGCCTCCATTCCCTAGTCGCCTTTTACCAACATTAGGGCTCCAATCACTGAGTTGAGCTTTTCAGACATAGGGCCTTCATTCCCTAGTCGCCTTTCTTACCAACATTAGGGCTCCAATCGCTGAGTTGAACTTTTTAGACATAGGGCCTCCATTCCCTAGTCGCCTTTTGCCAACATTAGGGCTCCAATCCCTGAGTTGAGCTTTTTAAACTATGGGCCTCCATTCCCTAGCAATCTTTTGCCAATATTAGGGCTTCAATCCCTGAGTTGATCTTTTTAGACATAGGGCCTCCATTCCCTAGTCGCCGTTTGCCAACATTAGGGCTCCAATCCCTGAGTTGAGCTTTTTAGACATAGGGCCTCCATTCCTTAGTCGTTTTTTACAAACATTAGGGCTCCAATCCCTGATTTGAGTTTTTAGACATAGGGCCCCCATTCCCTACTCGTCTTTTTACCAACATTTGGGCTCCAATCCCTGATTTGAGTGTTTAGACATAGGGCCTCCATTCCCTAGTCTTCTTTTACCAACATTAGGGCTCCAATCCCTGAGTTGAGTTTTTAGACATAGGGCCACCATTCCCTAGTCGCCTTTTTTACCAATATTAGGGCTATAATCCTTGAGTTGAGTTTTTTAGACATAGGGCCTCGATTCCCTAGTTGCCTTTTGGCAACATTAGGGCTTCAATCCATGAGTTGAGTTTTTCAGACATAAGGCCTCCATTCCCTAGTCGCCTTTTGCCAATATTAGGGCTCCAATCCCTAAGTTGAGCTTTTTAGACATAGGCCTCCATTCCCTAGTCGCCTTTTTACCAACATTAGGGCTCCAATCCCTAAGTTGAGTTTTTAGACATAGGGCCTCCATTCCCTACTCGCCTTTTTACCAACATTAGGGCTCCAATCCCTCAGTTGAGTGTTTAGCCATAGGGCGTCCATTCCTTAGTCTCCTTTTACCAACATTAGGGCTCCAATCCATGAGTTGATTTTTTGGACATAGGTCCTCCATTCCTTAGTCGCCTTTTGCAAACATTAGAGCTCTAATCCCTGATTTGAGTTTTTAGACATGGGGCCTCCATTCCCTACTCGCCTTTTTACCAACATTAGGGCTCCAATCCCTGAGTTGAGTGTTTATACATAGGGCCTCCATTCCCTAGTCTCCTTTTACCAACATTAGGGCTCCAATCCCTGAGTTGAGTTTGTAGTCATATGGCCACCATTCCCTAGTCGCCTTTCTTACCAATATTAGGGCTCCAATCCTAGTTGAGTTTTTTAGATATAGGGCCTCCATTTCCTAGTCGCCTTTTGCCAACATTGGGGCTCCAATCCCTGAGTTGAGCTTTTTAGGCATAGGGCCTCCATTCCCTAATTGCTTTTTGCCAACATTAGGGTCCAATCCCCGAGTTGAGATTTTTAGACATAAGGCCTCCATTCCCTGGTCATCTTTTGCCAACATAAGGGCTCCAATCCCTGAGTTGAGCTTTTTAGACATAAGTCTTCCATTCCCTAGTCGCTTTTTGCAAACATTAGAGCTCTAATCCCTGAATTTAGATTTCTAGACATAGGGCCTCCATTCCCTAGTCGCCTTTTTCCAACATTAGGGCTCCAATCCCTGAGTTGAGCTTTTTAGACATATGGCCTCCATTCCCTAGTCGCCTTTTTGCCAACATTAGGGCTCCAATCCCTGAGTTGACATTTTAGATATAGGGCTCAATTCCATAATCTTTTCCATCCTAGATAGGCACAATTCTTGTTTTATTCGAAAAAAAGAAAAAAAGAGAATAAGTTCAGACTTTTGTCATAAATAACTCACAAAATTTTCCTAGTGAAAACTAGGGCTGAAAAATTTTGTTCGTTTGTTTGTTTTGGTGTCTGAGCAGGTTTGACCTCGAGGCACAGGATTCGAGATGACCAAAAGAATAAGTCTCAATCCAAATAAAAAAAGAAGAAAATGAGCAAAGTGAAGTGAATTTAAAGTGCTGAAGAGGATAAAAATGCGGGCTGCTCATGATATGATTGAAGTCACAGGTTTTGCATGACCCGTTTTGATCCCAAAAGTTGAAGAAAGAACCAGCACATGCAGCTAACGACCATCAAGATTCAGATCGGAATCCACATCAAGAACCAGCTAAGACTCGAGATGAAGCTTCAAGAGATTTATAGATAGGAATCTTGTGACTCGTAGTTGATAGGCCTAGCTAGCTTAGCTTTTGATTTTCCTTTTGGTATAATAAGGAGCTCAGCAAGCAAAAACAGCAACAACAACGGTAAAATCACAGCTTCCCGGTAGTCCCAGCTACCAAAACTTTCAGAAGTACACTGACCTGATTCCTTTATAGCAAAGGATATGTAGGCAACCTCTGAAGCAGAGTTCGGTCAGGCTCTTTTCAAAAATGCTTCTCATGGAGTTTCAAACGGGAAAAAATCCCTCATATTCCTTACTTTATCTTTGCCCGAAAACTCTTTATGTTTCCGAGCAAAGACGGGCAGCTCTAAGCACGTGATTTTTGCGCTATATGAAATGCCCCTATAAAATCCAAGAAAATAGATTTTTCCAATTATTTGCCATGTTGTAGGATTTTATTAATTGTTTGCATTTTTGTTCATGTTAAATTTTATTTAAATTATGAAAAAATACCAAAATATAATGCATTGCATTTAGGTTTTATTTTTACAACTTTAGGATTAATCAGTAATTAATTGTTTTATAGAAATTTAAAAATCACAAAAATAGCTCATCTTCACATTTTTTGTATTTTAATTTCTAGCTCATTGATTTTTCTCTTTTAATTTAGAATTAAATATTATTTATAATTTTATAATTAGCAAATTAGTTTAATTTCACACTTTTGGATAATTTAGAATTTTTAATTTGTAGGATTTAAATTAAACGAAAAGGAAAAATTAAAAAATAAAAGAAAGAATTAGAAAAGAAAAATTTGTCTTGTGAAATTGGGCCGAAATTAATGCTGAACCCAAATTCTATACCCAAATCTACTCAAACCCGCGTGATCCGCCTGGCCCAATAACTCATTCCCCTCTCATTAAATCCCAACGCTAAAGACCATATCCATCAGACCTTTTCCCTATCTCTCAGCTTTTTCCATTTCTTCGTCAAGGAAGAAGCAACAAAGAGGACAACAATCAGATTTTTGGACTCTCTTCTTAACATAAACACACACTAAAAAAAAAAAAAAAAATACAAAAAAAAGGAGATGAATAGAACATGAAAAGAGGGAAAGGAAAAACAGAGGCTCTCATCTTCAATAACATACGCCTCCTGCTCTTTCATTTTCTCCCCAGAATTCCATCCAAATACACACATCTAAACACGCACAGGAAAGCTGAGAAGGGATTTTTTTTGTAATTTTCTTGAAAAATCGAAAAATAAGAGAGCATCAAAGCCAGAACTGAGAAAACCAAAAAAGTATTCTGAAAAAAGAGAAAACTTTTGTTTCTTCATTTTTTTTATTTTTCGATTTTTGGGTATCAAAATCCTGGTGTTTGCTTGAGGTTGGAGTTGTCCTCGTTTGATTTCTGGCTCCGCCGTTCGATTTTGTTGCTGCTTCTGCCGAAACTGCTTTGCTGAGTTTCATCTTGAAAGGTTCCATCCTTTGCTTGTTTTTTTCTTGGAATTTGGTAGTGTTTTTGCTGCTAGGTATGTCGTCCTTTCAATTAGACAAATGAAATTTGAACTATTCATATTGTTGTCCATGTTTAATTTTACATGCTCATTGTATTTGCTTTGTTATATTTGTTTATGTTCATTTTATTTTTTCTCTTAAGATCGAAGGAGATATCTCACTTGAGCTATTTAGAATTATCGAGGCTCTTCTTCCTCCCTGTTACCCACTTGCCAACATTGACCGTCACTCGTTAATCTTCATTGGGTCTAATTAAGAGCTGGATATATACTGTTGTTGATGTGTGTAAATATATATATGCATTAGAATGGCCAACTGGACCTCATGCTAATGACTAAGCCAATGTGTATTATCACAAATAGTTTAATCGAAAATATATGGATATCATATGCTATAGGTGATTAAAGTTTATATCTTTGTGATTCCTGGTTCGAT
>MU784497.1:5932-27437 GCA_026770625.1 Nicotiana glauca
GATAAATACAGACGTCTCCGTACCGATCCCTCAGACTCTACCTAGTTTGTACGTGAGTAGCGGGACCTATGCAACCTAGAGCTCTGATACCAACTTGTCACGACCCGGATTTCCCACCATCGGGAGTCGTGATGGCACCTACTAACGAAGCTAGGCCAGCCAAACTTCAAACATTCTCTAATCAACCTCAACAATATAAACATACTGAAAACAACTAAATAAGTGCAGAAGACTTTAAGTTTAATAAAATGAAATCACAATGCGGAAGTTTAAAACACATCTCTACCCAAAATCTGGTGTCACTAGCTCACAGACTACTAAAGAGTACTACAAACAAGTCTGAATGAAAAGAAAATACATATGTCTATCTCGGTGCAATGAAAACAAATAGAATTAAGGAAGGGACTTCGGCCTACGAACGCCAGCTAGGTTACCTCGAGAGTCCCTGGACTGAAGGTCTGCTCCCGATCTAATACTGCTGCGGTCCGAAAGTTGCGTCCTGATCTGTGCAAAAGAAATGCACAGAGTGTAGCATCAGCACAACCGACCCCATGTGCTGGAAAGTGCCTGGCCTAACTCCGGCGAGGTAGTGACGAGGCTAGACAGGACCTACCACAAATAACCTGTACAGATATATGTGCAATAACAGGAAAATACACTAATTTAAGCAGGAAAAAGGGTGGGGGAAACATGCTGTAGGGTACTACAGTCCATATATAGATAGGAATCAACGGTAAAGAAATGAAGCTGAACAATAACAACTGATAAGGAAAACATAGGAAATCTCTACATACGAACACAATACACTCAGTCCATACTCCATTGCGGCGCGCAACCCGATCCTCAATAGATATCACCGTTGCGGCGAGCAACCTGATCCTCAACAATCAATACCGTTGCGGCCTCAACAATCAATACCGTTGCGGCGTGCAACCCGATCCTCAATATTTCATTAACACTGTTGCGGCGTGCAACCCGATCCTCAACATATATTACCAAGAACTCACCCACCAACGACAGCAACTCAAGTACGAAGGGAGTAACAAGAATCACAAGGAAATCCTGGCAAGGAAATATAAATAACAATCCAATCATCCCGGCAAGGGAGAATACAATAAATACATACGTACCGGCAAGGGACTAATCGCTACACGATCCACTTTTAATCACCTATTTCTCGAGTAACAATTTCTAGTACGAGCCAATGCTCCAAAAGCCAAACCAATCACAAACCTTCCTCAACTATTCACATTATATTATGCTTATCAACCCAAGCAAGAAAGATGTACCATTAAATCCGAATCCAACACATATAAGACTCACGATCATGCTAGACTCCGGTGCATAGATAACCGTCACCATGCCTATACACCGTACTCCACATTTAGCAAGTAGCAATTAACACCCTAATCCTAATCCCTCAAGCCAAAGTTAGAACAAACACTTACCTCGGTCCGAAAATAGCAATCAAGGCTCTAAAACCGCCTTTCCTTTAGAATCCAACTCCGAAACAATGGTATCTAGGCACAATTTAGTCCAATAGTATCAATAAGAGCTCAAAAACATAATCCCATAGTCTAGAAATGAAATTCCCATCATTCTTCCAAAATGGAAAAATTCGACCGGGCCCACATGGTCCAAACACTAGGCTCGGACCAAAACCCAATCACCCATAACCCCACGAGTTCAAATATGCAATTTGTTTCAAGATTCGACCCCAAATTGAGGTTGAATCACCCAAAATTCCCAAAACCCTAGTTCTACCCAAAACCCCTAGTCTCCACTTTGATTTCATGTTTTTAGGCCTAGAATCTAGTGATTAGTTGATGACATGAAGAGAAAGCGAGGTTAGGAACATTTACCTATGGAGTTATGGAGGAATGTTTCTTCAAATTTCGTCTATGGGGTGTGGGGAAGGAGATGGGTTTTGAAAAAGTGATAAAATTCTCGTGCTACTGTTCTATTTTTCTTTAAAAATCAATGAAGGGTTTTAACCCTACGTGATCGCGAGATAGGGAGTGCGATCACGGAGAAGGAAAACTGGGAGCTTCGCGATCGCGTGAAGTCTGATGCGAACGCGTAGAGGAAGGTTACTGGGGTCAAAACTCTGGCTTACGCGATCGCGTGAATGCGTAGGCGATCGCG
The DNA here is from genome assembly GCA_026770625.1 of Nicotiana glauca. Lineage (NCBI taxonomy): Eukaryota > Viridiplantae > Streptophyta > Magnoliopsida > Solanales > Solanaceae > Nicotiana > Nicotiana glauca. Next base: position 8,078 of record MU784497.1, read on the forward strand.
TAGAAGGGGACTACTGGACTACGCGAATGCGGGAAGGGATCCGCGAACGCGAAGGAGGGAATGCCAAAGAAGTGCGATCGCAAGCCTAAGGCCGCGATCGCATAGAACAAAAGTTCTGAGCAATAGTTGCAGAAAAATCTGCCAACCTTTCTAAGTCCAAAACACCCTGATACCTATCCGAAACTCACCCGAGCCCTCGGGGCTCCAAACCAAATATGCACACTGACTCAAAAACATCATACGAACTTGCTCGAGCGATCAAATTGCTAAAATAACATCAAAATCAAAGAATCAAACCCCAAAACTCATGATTTTCGTTTCAAAGTTCATAAACTTCCAACTTTAGCTATTTAGGTCCGAAACACGTCAAACGACGTCCGATTTCGACCAATTTTACAGAAAGCGTTTAACGCATATTTAAGACTTGTACCAGGCGTCGGAACCAAAATACGAGCCCGATACCTATATTTTCCAACTCATTTTCATTTCTATTTTTCCTTAATAATTTCAGAAAACAATTTAATAGAAAAATTCTTTTACTCGGGTTCTGGACCTCGGATTTTGACTCCGGGCACATGCGCGAGTCCCATATTTTTCTACGGACCTCTCGGGACCGGCACATCACCGGTCCGGGTCCGTTTACCCAAAATGTTGACCAAAGTCAACTATATCAATATTAATATCATATTTCTTCAAATGTTTCACAGAATTCACATATTTTAACATAAAAACTTTCCGGCTTTGCGCCCAGACTGCGCACGCAAATCGAGGCAACTAAAAATGAGGTTTTCAAGGCCTCAGAAGTGCGAAAAAGGGAGAAATACGGTTATGACCCTTTGGGTCGTCACAGTTGACCTGAGAGATGGTTATGGCTTATTGCATGTTTCATTTATCATTAGCAGTATATAGAAGTGTTGGAATAAGACCTTAATTGATAAGAGGTTTTCTACCGGTATTCAGGTGTTGTGTGCAGCTGCTGTGAATAGAAGTTATCGTTTCGAGTGTTTGAGTTATGTGGTGTATCATATAATTGCACCTAAGGTTACAGGTATGGTTTATTACAGCTGGTTCACGCTTATTCTGAATATAGATGTGAGGTTCTGATCTTATGTATGATTTCGGAAAGTGCAATGTGGTTTTATGATTTATGGGCTAGACTGGATTGTGTGATTTTAGTTAAAATGTGTTATCAAACCTATATGAGATAGGGTGACATGGGATCACCCCCGATTATATGCTTGGTAAGGTCATTCAGCTATTGGTTGGCTTTTAGGATAACTCTGGGTATGTTCGAGGACGAACATGTGTTTAAGTGGGGGAGGATGTAACGACCCAATCGATCATTTTGAGCTTTTGCACTTTGATTGCCAGTTCTCAGTCATGACATGCCCCGTGTAATGCTTTATGACCGATGTAGATCGTTGGTTTTGGCTTTCAGTAAAATCAGAATGAATTTGAAAGAATAGTCTCAGTTGAAGGCTTTGAATTTGAAAGGGTTGACCAAGAGTTGAGTTATTTGTATATGAGCTCGGATCAGAATTTTTATGATTTGGATAGCTCTATTAGGTGATATATGTCTTAGGAGCGTGATCGGAATGCATTTTGGAAGTCTGTGGAAGGATTTGGCTTGAATTCGCAAAGTTAGTATTTTGGCGAATTTCGGTTGATAAGAAGGAGATTTTGATTAGAGGGTCGGAATGGAATTTCGAGAGTTGTTGTAGCTTCGTTAAGTGATTTGGGATGTGTGTGTAAAATTTCAGGTCACTCGGACGTGGTTTGGTCGGGTTTTTGATTGAATGCATGTTTCGGAAGTTTTAGAAGAACTTAGGCTTGAAATCGATGTAATTTGATGGTTTTGGTGTTGTTTGAGGTGTTTTGATAATTGGAACAAGCTTGGATGATGTTTTAGGATGTGTTGGTGTTTTTGGTTGAGGTCTCAGGGGCCTCGGGGTGATTTCGGATGGCTAACAGAGAGTTTTGGACTTGGGAGATTTTGATTTGGCTGCTGCTTCTGGTATTTCCGCTTCTGCGGAAATGGGACCGCAGAAGCGGCATCGCAGGTGCGAAGAGAAGACCGCAGAAGCGGTTTTGGTTGGTGCAGCAGGCTCCGCAGATGCGGTGGGTTTTCCGCAGAAGCGGAACCGTATCTGCGAGCGAAGGACCGCAGAAGCAGAAGTTTTGGACGTTAGTGGAAGATGCAGAAGCCGCACGTAGTCCGCAGAAGCGGAAAATTTTCCGCAGAAGCAAAAATGAGCTGGGCAGAAGGTTATAACTTTATTTCATCCGCGATTTTGGGTCATTATTCACCCATGGCTGATCGTTTTTTGAGATTTTTGGAGGAAATGAAAGAGGGATTCAAGAGGAATCGACTTAAGGTAAGAATCTTGGTCTTGAAACTTGATTTAATTGTGGAATTAATCTAGAAATTCATGGAAATTAAGCCTAAAATCGAAGAACTAGGGCTTGGAAATTGGAGATTTTAAATTGGGATTTAATAGGCCATTTGAGCTCGGATTTGAGAGTAATTGGTATGTATGGACTCGTAGGAAGATAAGGAATCTACTAATGTGAAAATTTCTGAGTTTCGAAAAGTGGACCCGGGGCTCGGGTTTTGGTAATTTCGGAATTTGTACCCGTTATTGTTTGTTTTCGCTTGGGCTTTGTTACCTTAGCATATTGTGATGTATTCACTCTGATTGTGGATAGATTCGACGCGCATGGAGGCTGATTTGAGGGTCAAAGGCGTCGTGATCTAGAGATTTTACCGGTTCGAGGTGAGTAATGATTGTAAATGATATCCTAAGGGTTTGAAACCCCGAATTGCACACCGTAGTGCTATATTGAGACGACTTGAACACCGTATAGCGAGCGTGGGGTAGAGCAACATTGGGAGATTGTGACTTGGTCCGTCCCAATTGATGATTTTACCGCGTATTTGACTGAAACTTATTTGTTATTATTATGATTTGGGCTGATTGCCATATTTGGGCTTCGTGCCAATTATTTGAATCCTTTGGGGATTTTTATCACTGTTTCCTCACTGTTTTGACGTATTATTTGAACTCAGTCCTGTTGATATCTACTGTTTTACAAACTCAGCCAATTTTACTCAGATTTGAAAATTAAATGATATTTCTAAATAATATTTTGGGCTAAGAACTATGTTTTACAAATGCCCGAGGGGCTTGTGATAATTTTCGAACTGAGTGAGGCCGAGGGCCATATGTGAGGATATGCTGAGTGATATGAGGCCGAGGGCCTGAGATACTTTATATGTCATGAGGTGGCTTGAGTGATGTGAGGCCAAGTGCCGAGTGATGTGAGGCCGAGTGCCGAGTGATGATGCCACGAGGTGGCTTGATATTGTGCTTGGGCTGTAAGGGGCCCCTACCGGAAATTTAAGTTTGGAAGTTTGACCGAAGAGATGACTTTTTGATATGGGAATCAAAATCCGATTTCGTAAATTGGAAAAGCTCCATTATGTCATTTATGACTTGTGTGCAAAATATGGGATTAATCGGACGTGATTTGATAGGTTTCAACATCAGTTATAGAAGTTTGAGGTTTCAAGTTCATTAAGTTTGGATTGGTGTACGATTCATATTTTTATTATTTTTATGTGATTTGAGGGATCGACTAAGTTTATATGGTGTTTTGGGACTTGATGGCACCTTTGGTTGAGGTCCTGGGGACCTCGGGTGTGTTTCGGGATGAGTTTTGAGCGAGTCCGGACATTTTAACACTTTGATATTGTTATGGCACTTTTGGGAGTGCGGACCACACATTTGGAGGTGCAGACAACACATAAGAGTGCGGACCTTAGAAAACGAGTGCGAACCGCAAAATTTTGTCTGCGGCCGCACTCCAGAGAGATTCTGCAGATTCGCCGGTCCAACTTCGGAAGCTTATATCTTTTGATCTACAAGGAATTTTGATATGATTCAAATATAAAAGTTGTAGCCCTTCGTGTATAGTTTCTATAAAGGTAATGACAACATAATTTGGTCATATATAAAGAAGTTATGGTCAAAATACTGAAGTCTGGTATGAAGGAAAAACTGTGGTGTGCGGCCGCACGATTTTTGTGCGACCATAGAGATTGGCAGAGTGCGGCCGCAGCAAAATTGTGCAGACCGCACTATGAAGTTCAGAGCAAGTAAGATACAAGCGAGGCTTAGGGTTTTATTTCATATTTTGGACCGTGGGAGCTCGGTTTGGGCGATTTTTGTGGGGTTTTCAAGAATATCATCCTACCTCGGATTTGGTTAATATACATTAATATATCATTGTCTTCATCATTCAATTAGTATTTTGTGATGAAAATTTGGGGGAAATTTTAGAAATTTCATAAAACAAATTTTTAAGATTTGAATGCCGATTTGGAGTTGGATTTGAGTGAAACTAGTATGGTTGAACTCGTATTTAAATGGGTTGTCAGATTTGTGAGTTTTGTTGGATTCTGAGGCATGGGCCCAGTTGTGATTTTTGTCCGGATTTGGGATTTAATTTAGTATTTGATCTTTATCATTGTAATTGCTTCCTTGGGCTTTATCTGATGTATTTGAGTTGCTTTTGGCTAGTTTTGAGTCGTTCAGAGGTTGCTACATGCGTGATGGCATTCTCAGAGTATCGCGTGGCTTGATCGATGTCGGAATCGGCTTGTTTAAGAAAAGTAACTCTTTTAAACTTAGTGCTAAGGGTATGAAACTCTGAATTATGTGTTATGTGATTGATGTTGAGGTGACGCACATGCTAGGTGACAGGCGTGTGGGCGTGCACCCTGTGAGTTATGACTCTGTTGTTTCCAAAGCACTGAATTAGTGGCCCTATTTTATTGATATCTGTGTTTTTACCATGTGAGAAAAGAAAAGAGTTGTACATCATTGTAGATATCATGTTTAGGCTTTATGCCAATATTGTTGGGACCCATGGAGGTCATTTCTTGCTGTCATCTTATTGAATTCATTGATATTTTGTACTCAGTCACATTCGTGCATTCATATCATATCTCAGTCTCAGTTGTTATTTATTGATACATCATAGTCATTGTTCTGGGTCAGTTTTCATGATATTGTGAGCCCGTGGGTGAGACTTGAGAGACTAATGATTGAGTGAGGCCGAGAGAGTGATTATGAGTGCTAGTTATGGGATTGAGCTGCACGCCACATCATATTTTATTGTTTATTGAGTAAGGTCGAGGGCCTGATTGATTTATGCCATGATTGGTTTGTTATAGCGTTTAGGCCGTGAAAACCCCTCCGGAGTCTGCACACCCATAGTGGGCGCGGTTGATTATATTTAGGGATGGATCTTCACTTGGTATGGAGATGTATCTTCTCCATTGGGTTGGATTGGCCTGTTTCCTCGGTGCTGGGAACTGATGGTCAGTGATGTATATATTCCGGGATGGATCTTCCCTTGTCCGTACAAGTCAACAATACCGAGTGATTGAGCATTTATAAATATACCTAGAGATGGATCTTCTCCATGGAGCCGAAATGTCCTTTCCTCAGTACTAGGTGACATATAGTCAGTGTTGTATATATCCCGGAGAGGATTTTCCTGGGCCGTATGGTCCATATACAGTACCGAGTGATTGAGCATAATGAGTAGAAAGTGTGATACAGTGAGGTTGAGTACTCAGAAAGTGTGAGTACATGATTCATCTCTGAGATACATGGCATTTGCATGCATATATGGCATACATGCATAGAGACACATTTTCCTCATGTTGTACGGTATCACATAATTCGTGATATTTTACACACATTGATATGTGGTCATAGAGAGGTATCTCACACTTGCTATCTGAAAAGAAAACAAAATATTTTAATTATTTTGAAAAGGAGTTTTGGAAAAGAAAATACAGTTTTTCAAACTATCTCATATTTTACGAAGTTTTCAGTAAAGAATTGGGTTTTTTTATTAATACTCTTGAAAGGCGGAACTATTTTGGGAAAACTGTGAAAAAGCTAAACACTTTATCTATAAGTTACTTTCTTACTTATATGTTTTACATTGTTATGAATTGTTGTTGGATATTGGTGTTGGACCCGACCTATGTTCCCGCTCGTCATTGCTTTCAACCTAAGTTTAGGTTTATTAATTTTTGAGTACATGAGATCGGTTGTACTCATACTGCACTTCCTGCACATTGAGTGCAAATCCCGGATGCCGATGTTGCTGCATTCGAGGGTTGCTGGATTTGAAGGTGCACCTGCGTGCCTGATGTAGCTGCCTGTTGTTCATGGATGCCTTAGCTTTATAAAACTCTTTTTATGTACTTTTCAAACAGAAGATGTCTTTTCTTCATATCGGCTTTGTAAACTCTATTCTTAGAAGCTCATGATTTGTACTACTAGTCCTTAGGAAGTGCAATAGATCTAGATAATTTAGTTTGTTTAATTGAATTATTAGAAATATTGAAATTGGTTAGCTATTGGTTGACTTACTTAACGAGTTGGGTTAGGTGCCATCACGACTGGTGGATTTTGGGTCGTGATATTATTCAAGTAGATTTGGTAAATATAAACAAGTCCAAATACTTATAGATCCCCCTAAAGTTGGCATTAAATTTTATTTTAACACTTTAACTAGGACTTGTTCCAATTAAACACTTCAACGTAAGTCATTTTGTACCTATCAAACCCCTCATGACTAACCAATAAAAAAGATATAATGGGGGGAGTTCACGCGCCTGACATGGCAAAACTAATAAATGAATAAGTTTCATGTGGCTTTTGAGTTAAAGAAAAGCTTTTAAACAAAATAAATAAATAAATAAAACATTCGAAGAAAAAAAGAGCAAAATGTATAGAATTGTCATCATATGTCGCTGCCGTAACCACCCCCTCCCAACACACACACACACACACACACACTATTTTCTGCCAAATTCTCCAAATCTTCTTGCGTTGAAACAAAACATCTGGTGAAAAGTACCTCTATAGTTATGGCAAACACAAGGTTGCTCGATGGCGGAGTATGTTAGGTGAGAGGAATGGTGACATTGGCAAGGCAGTGATGGAGGGAGTTTAGGTCGACAGCAAGAATGGTGAGACAATGGTATTTTTTAGTCATCCTTTCCGGTTAACTCCGGTAGTGTAATTCATTTTTCTTCAGAAAGAAGTAGGAAATTCAAAGGCATTTCAGACCTCCTTTACAGAAGTAGACTGTCACGGTATTTTTCATTTTTTGTCACTAATTGTTTTGGCCATTTCTACATATTTCAATACTTCTTTTAATATTTTTCAAGAATTTTGCATTTCATAGTGCTTCCTTCCTGTATAAATTACAAATTTAGCACCTAATAATATACCAACAAAGGCAACATTGAGAAAAAATATCCATAGATGAAAATTGAAGGGGAAAATGATTTTCGATGCCGTTGTTAATGGAGACGACAATTGTAAATAGTGAAAGCGGAAAACTAATAGTATTCAGTCACTGCAATTTTTACAGTAAGGTAGAGAGAGGGGGCAGAAAGGAGAGAAAAAAATTGAAAACAAAATTTTTGGATTATCACGCTCCTAAAAGAAGTGTTGGTATACTCAGTGTGCCACATAAGCTGTATGTGTCCAATAGACACAATTTAAATATAGTTCATAAATGTGCTACAATGTATAGCATATGAACATTGATAGTATGTAATAAGGGGTAGGTCTAAGAAGTATTGGGAAGAGGTGATTAGGCAGGACTTGCCGGTGCTTCACCTAACCGAGGATATGACTAGCAATAGGAAGGTGTGGAAGTCGAGGATTAAGGTGGTGGGTTGATATGTAGTTGCGAGTTTTTCATAGGTTCACCGGTAGTACTAGTAATATTCTTGTTGTGGGTTGAAAGTTACTTCCGTCTAGTTTGTTATAGTATCTAGTATTTTGCAACCATGTCCTTTGTTTTTGTAAATTGCTACTGGGATTGTTTCTCTCTGATTGTTACTGTTTGATGTTACTTTCTCTTCTCTTTTACTGGATATTATTGATCTCTGATGGTTACTATTTAATACTAATTTTTCTCCTCTTTGCTTATCGCCTTCCCCCTCCCCCTCCCTCCTCTTCTTCTCCCATATTCTTCTTTTACACCTTTTCTTGAGCCGAGGTTCTTTCGGAAACAGCCTCTCTACCTCTCCAGGTAGGGGTAAGGTATGCGTACTCATTACCCTTCCCAGACCCTATTTGTAGGATTATATTGTGTACAAGTTTGCACTTCTCGACAAATATCATCTGTTTTATTATTCTAAGCGAGTATTCAATTTTGAGTAATGAAAAACTTGTTATTCTTAACTTTTGGACTCAGGAATTCCTATATAACTTAAGTGATACAATAAAAGCTTTTTCTATTCTTTTATTAACTGATTTATGTATCGGATTCCATTCACCCCACGGTTGGGAATTAATGATTTTCTCTATCTATAAAGATTTTGGATTTGTTCATAATGATCAAATTATATCTGGTCTTGTTTCCATCTTTCCTGTCATTCTCGATACAATTTTTAAATATTGGATTTTTCGTTATTTAAATCGTCTGTCTCCGTCACTTGTAGTTATTTATCATTCAATGAATGACTGATAAAGGATCCATTGATATTAATCTAATCCAATTAGAATGCTTGGTACTTTGTAGTTGTACATAAGCAAAGTATTGAAAATCGTATTTACTCTTTCTATTTCTAACCATCGGGGAGATTCATCCTATATTATTCCTAGATTATTCCAGCAAATAGCAGAATCGTGGCTAGGGAACTATACTAGCGACCTACCTAATTTATTGTAGAAATTTTTGCGATCAATGATTGGACCATGCAAACTAGAAATGCTTTTTCTTGGCTAAAGAAACAAATTACTCGATCTATTTCCATATCGCTCATGATATATATCTTAACTCGGACATCCATTTCAAGTGCATATCCCGTTTTTGCACAGCAGGGTTATGAAAATCCACGAGAAGCAACTGGGCGTATTGTGTGTGCCAATTGCCATTTAGCTAATAAGCCCGTGGAGATTGAGGTTCCCCAAGCGGTACTTCCTGATACTGTATTTGAAGCAGTTATTTGAATTCCTTATGATATGCAAATGAAACATGTTCTTGCTAATGGTAAAAGGGGGAGGTTAAACGTGGGGGTTGTTTTTATTTTACCGGAGGGGTTTGAATTAGCTCCTCCCGATCGTATTTCTCCCGAGATGAAAGAAAAGATTGGCAATTTATCTCTTCAGAGCTATCGCTCCAATAAAAAAAATATTCTTGTGATAGGCCCTGTCCCTGGTAAAAAATATAGTGAAATAACCTTCCCTATTCTTTCCCCGGAACCTGCTACTAAGAAGGATGTTCACTTCTTAAAATATCCTATATACGTAGGCGGGAATAGGGGAAGGGGTTAGATTTATCCCGACGACAGCAAGAGTAACAATAGTGTTTATAATGTTACAGCAGGAGGTATAGTAAGCAAAATCATACGAAAAGAAAAAGGTGGGTATGAGATAACCATAACGAATACGTCGGATGGATGTCAAGTGGTTGATATTAGGTCAGATGAGCTTTTGAGGAGCTACAGTAACTACAAGCTTAGCTAGCGCCATACCTGTAGTAGGAGGTACCATAGTGACCTGGCTTTCGGTCTATTTCCGGCATCATATCCATAGTTAGCCCATTCATCCTAGTTAGCAGTTCCAGCTCAGTATCAAGGTCACAATCGATATCGTCACTAGCATCAAGATTGTCACTATCATCAATATATATAGTAGCGTACTGGACTCCATCTACATAAGTAGAAGCATTCAAGAATCGCTTGACAGTTCTTATTTCAATTTTCCAACTCAGAAGTCAAATGGTTAAGTCCAGTTGGGGCAACTGGGCCAGACGACATTGATAGCAGAGTTTCCGTGGTAAGGTACAAAGCTTTTTGTCTGGGTCTTGGGGTTTTTGTTTTGGTTACAAGAAGTGCTTCTTTGCTCGCTTGCTGCGCCTCGACTCGAGTTTCCACTGTAGGATTGAATGAGGTGACGAGAACTGCTCAAAACGAATGGTCAAAGGAATTGATGATTCGTGTTTAGTCTCTGATCTTCGCCTAGTCTTAGAACCTTCCTAGAAGTACTCTTCCTCTGGTGGACCCAGTCATCTTGTTTAAGCTATGGATCTTATATAGAGAAGGAGTGTTAAAGCTAGCTCTTGAAAGCAGTGCGAGTTAGGCCCGAAATCAATAAATGAAATTTGTTATCACGCAGTGCAAGAGACAAGAAATTTTTTGAAGGATTCTATGCCCATTAAATATATATATATATATATATATATATATGAAATAGATGTTTTGACACAAGTAATTAAGGTATCAAATCTTTCAACATTCTTACTTGATAATCATTTTTGAAAAAGAATACATTATATGCCTAAAAATCATTAACTAGTTTCTATATATTTATGTATTTTAAGTCCAAAGTTTATTCAAGTAGATTTTGCAAATACAAATAAACACAACATTTAATAACCTAACTACGAGTTTCTACTCTGTTTTTTATATATGGCATTCATTTCGTTAAATATTTTTTCCTAAAGCCATAACCTTTATGGACGCCCCTCCTCCTCCTCCTCCTTCTTCTCCCGGCAATCGCCCTAGCACGAGAACTCGTGATCGCCATTTGAAGGTTAATGGAAAGGATCGACGAATTCGACTTCCTACATCATGTGCTCAGCGTGTTTTTTCGCTAACGGAAAAACTTGGTCATAAGACGGTTGGCTGCACGATTGAATGGCTCTTAATGCAGGCTGAGACCTCCATTAATGCTATTCTTGCCAAAAAAGCATCGGCATTGCCATCACCGCAACGTCTTCCTCCTGTTGTGGAGAGTTCAATTCCTACGACGACTCATCGAAACAGAACTGTGCTTCCTCCTTTTGTTTTTTGCCATGGATTGGAATTAGGCGATATGGAGTTCTCTAGAGAAGAAATTGAATGGTTCGCTTCAACTAATACTTCATCAGAGTCGGTTGGATCTTCATTGCCCGCACAACATATGAATGTATCAAATGAGAAAAATTGTTGAAGTGTTTAGTGTGGAAAGTAAGAAGTTATACAATAGGAGGTCGAAGAAAAAATAGGTGCTAATGAGGAAAAAAAAAAAGAATGCAACATGTGTACAATTTTATTGACAAATTATAAATCAAATATTATAAAATTTATGTCTAGTGTGCCTATGTTTCACCTCCCTTTTTTTAAACCTCTTTTTGCTTCTTTTAGGTTTTGCGCTTACTGTTGACAAAAAAGGGAATGGATCTATTTTACTCTATTTTATTATAAGTTCCAAACTTCATGTTTTTTTAATCTCTTTAAACCTTGGACGATCCTTCTTTTACTTTTCCTATTTCAATTGCTGTTTATTTGTTTGGTTATTTTTGTCCTGTATGTGCACATGTATCCAAACTGAAATAGTGGATATTATTGAAAGGTGTAATGAGTCGACGTCGAGGTACCAAATGACTTCATCGATAAGAGTTCTCGGGAGTCATCGGTATGTTATCTTTAGTGTACTTTTAATTCATTGAGCGAGAGCCCTTTCACATGGGACTCCCGGATCGTTATGATCAACTATTGTCTCTGTTCGACCAGTTGGTCTAACAATCAGGCAAGCTTATACCATTATACTCACGAGCAAAATTTTAGCTTGAGCCTACCTTCGCACATCTTCTCACTCTTTAGAAAGCATCCGCCCTAAATAAACTATCCACTTCGCAGTGTCCTGCCTCCCCCGCGGTTAGGTATGGTCGAATCAGACAAACTCTACTATTCTAAAGCATTCATACAAGTCAAAATCAACAACAACAACAACCCAGTATAATTCCACTTAGTGGGTTCTGGGGAGGGTAGTGTGTACGCAGACCTTACCCCTACCCTGGGGTAGAGAGGCTATTTCCAAGTAGACCCCCGGCATCCTTCCCTCCAAGAACTTCCCACCTTGCTCTTGGGGAGACTCGAACTCACAACCTCTTGGTTGGAAGTGGAGGTTGCTTACCATCAGAGTAACGTCAAAATCCTAAATCAAATAGATTTCTAATTAATTACTAAGTCATAATGCTAATGTTTATAATTACTTAGCTTTTTAAATCATTTTCTTTTTACAAATATAATAATGTCGTCGCACATTGAGGAGGAGAAAGAACTTATTAAGAGTGGCAGAACCTATAGCAAATAATTGTCAACAAGCTCTAATTACTTATTTTGGTAAGAAAGACATAATTTAAATTTTGAGTGAATGAGTTTCCAAATCTTAAATTCAAAAGTTGATGAGTTGTAAAATAAGAAAGAAAAGATTTTCTACATATTGTGTTGACCAACACTACATTGTTACCAATTCTTCCATATTGCTTGTAAAGGAAGGAAACCATTAAATAAGTTTACTATTATTGGTAAAACAAATAATCTGTTTGAAATTGCATACTCATGGAATGTTGAAAGCTTGGTAAAGATATATGGTAAGTTGCTGAACAATCTGATAAATATAATCCCTATAGAAATGGACAAACATTAATTTACCTGCCCATTATGTGTAAACTATAATGCTATTCAAGATAAAACAGGACCAAGCAAAACCTTTTTTTTTTTTTTCTGAAATTCTTTTTACAGCAGACCACATGTTTGGTATGATAGAAATATTTTATAATTAAAAAAAAATCCTGAAAAATAGGTTATTGTTTTCATTATTTTGGTTGTAAAAAAAGATTTTTCCACAGAAATGAGGAAAATGACCTCCCTTAGTACTGACTGGAGGTTATTTTGTTTCACAACTATCTCAACTTAACTTTATGTATCTTCTCCAATAAATTATTTTTAACTTTTAATGCTCAAAATTTTTATCTGAATACTATCCGATTTGTTAACATTATTATCAATTTTTAGTAAATATTCTTTTCAGAAAATATTTTACTCTCAAATCAAAGATGAAACTTTTTTCAAAAAGTAAGTCTTTTCTGGAAAATATTTTGCCAAATTTGTCTCGTCATACAAAATACACAATGACTGCTATATACAAATCGTTACTAAACGAAATGAAATTATTGAAGACAGAAGAGTATGCTAGCTAGTACTTTCCGGACAGACAGAAAAATAAGAGAAATTGAAACAACAAATAGGTCTCTTCTGTTTGTTGGAAAAACAAAAATAAATTTAGACAAAAAAAAGACGGGAACTAGTATCCAAAATGGGAAATTAATCACTATGTATATATTTTAATCCGTGTCTTCCCGCTTGTGTTAGCTTTCATTTAGGATTTTCCTAGGACAAAGATTATTTTATCCCGCAGAAAAACTATTCACATTCGGCTATTATTTCGAAAGCGGTTATACAATGTCATTTTCCCATTTTCTTCTCTAATTCTTGAAGGGAAGGCCTGAATTCATAGAGCACCCACATTAGCGAGAGGCCCAAGGTCAAAAAGCATCGGGCGATTTGCAGTCATACCTTTATGTCACATTTTAACCTATGCCCTATTTTTAAAAACTATTGATTTCGTAACCAAATAACAAAAAAACCGTAATAATATGACCATTATACCCTTTCCAAAACATATAAAAGATGCATCAAGCATATCCATATTCAAATTCCAGAGCCGTATCTCCTCCATCACTCAGTCTCTCCTGAGATCGCGTATCGCAAACCAGATTTGAACCACATTCAAATTTCAAATTCAAAATTACAAAATACATTGTAAGTATTCAAATTCATCTAATTTTGATTGATTGAAGTTGTTTGACGAACTTTACTGATATGATGAATTTGCATTCTAAATCTGTTTGACGTTCAATTCTAACATTCTAATCCGACAAATATGCTGAAATTTTTGGTTTATTTGCTAAACAAGCTGAAGTTATTTAGTTCATATCTAAAAAATTCAGCAAAACGAGTTATATGAGTGCTATCATTGTTTATTGCTAAATAAGCTGAAGTTATTTAGTTCATATTTAAAACGAGCTGAAGTTTTCCTCCTACACTGGTTAAATATTAAACATAAATTAAAATTTCATATTGCAAAAAAACTTAAGCATTACTTGCTGAAGATTTTTATGTAATCTTTAAAAACTTCAGCAATATGAGCTGAAATTTTTCTCCTACGCTGGGTAAAAAAACATAAATTAAAATTACATATTGCACAAAAAACTTCAGCATAGGTGCTGAAGTTTTTTCATTAATATTTAAAAGTTTCAACTGGAAGAGCTGAAATTTTCCTATTACACTGGGTTAAAAAAATAAAACATAAATTAAAATTATATATTGCACAAAAACTTCAGCATAGGTGCTGAAGTTTTTCAGTTAATCTTTAAAAACTTAAGCAAGAAGAGCTGAAGTTAATCATTTCCTCTGCTATTTTTCAATTTTCAATAGAATTAATATTTAAAAAACGCACAAAAAACTTATAACAAAAACTAAATATTTCATTAAACATTAAAAAGGATAAATTAAATTACATAAATAACAAAATAACATAAATAACAAAAAGAAAAACTAATCGTCCATATCATCATCATCATTGTCGTCGTCACTACCAGATGGACGAGCATCTTCATCAGCAAGATTATCAAATCTTGCATACATCACAAGCGTATCAAGCTTGTTGTTGATTTCTTCCAGCTCCCTATCGTACTTGTCTATGAGCTCATCCAGTTTTACCTCAAAAGCTTCTATAATGTCTTGCTTGATTTCTTCCACTATTTGCCTGATGACAGCATTCATTTTTCTCCTTTTTGTATTTTATGTCTGCTAAAATGTATGTGTTTGAGTGAATAAACTCACAAAGTATAGCGTGCTTATATAGGGAAAAAAACTTCTGCATGGTATATGAAAAGGCAAAGAGGAAGTTTAAACGTTGTATAAAGAAAAGCGTGCATGAATGCGATAGGAATGTAATTATTACACTAACACATACCCCCAACGCAATATAATTACTAATTTAATTGTGTTTGTTATGTTTACTCATGTATACTATGCAATTAATACTGAAACATGCTCAAGTTTGTTGAATTCATTTTCTAAAACTTTAGCCCAATGTGTTGTAGTTATTAGTTCATTTCTAAAAACTTCAGCACTTGATAAGCTGAAGTTTTTCTCCTGGACTCGGTAGTTTTTGTCGTAAAGCCTTTTCAAATAACTTCAGCTCAATGTGTTGAAGTTATTTTGTTCATTTATAAAAACTTCAGCACTTGATAAGCTGAAAATTTTATCCTGGACTCAATAGTATTTGTCGTAAAGCTTTTTCAAATAACTTACACAGAAACTGCTGACGTTATTTAGTGTATTTAGTGATGAGCTGAAGTTTTTGTCCTGCATTTGACACTTTTGTTATGACTTTTAACCAAAACTACAGTCTACAGGATGATTCCAATTTGCGTTGTTATAAATTTCAATGGGAGGTGGACTCCTGATTTCAAATACTTGGATCATGATACAAAACTTGTTCTACTTAATAAGCACATATCATTCAATACTTTCCTGAAAAAAATTAGTGAAGTTGCAAATATTGATTCAACCAGATATGTACTAAAAGTGTCACGACCCAATTTCCATACCCAGTCGTAATGACGCCTCTCGTGAAGACAAGGCCAGCCAACTAACCCAAATCCTCTCTTTAACAATTATTAAACATAAATGAATAGAAAGTACAACTTAATTACGTTAAAAACTATTAATTACAACCCGACCGGGGTGTCACAAGTCACGAGCATCTAAAGAAGACTGAACACCACTACAGGGCCAATAATATATACAAAATAAAATCTGGAGTTCAAAAGATGAAGTCCAGTGCCGCGAACGCTGGCGATCACCTTGCTCAGCTACAATAGTAATACCTTCAACCCGCTAATAACCCTCTACCGGGTGAACAATACCTGCAACTGCACGCGAGGTGCAGAGAGTAAAGTGAGTACTCCAACTCAGTGAGCAATAAGAATAAATAATAACTGAACAGCAAGAAATCACGTAAGAGCACTCCATCATGCTATATGGAACAACACATCTCTTTGAGAAAATAGTAAATCCGTGAAAAAAATCCTTTAGAAAATATCTAGCTCAGTTAAAAAAAACTCTTTTGAAAAATATCCTTTTCCAACAGTCAAGAAAATGAATGCATAATCAGATAGTGCAAGTCCGCACATAAGTCAGTCCCTCGGGCACAACACTCCATTAGCAAATAACACCAGGGTATCTGGTAACAGTGCAAGAAATAGCATGGATGCCAATGATATGAGAGTGCTTAATGTCATGCCACGTAGTACAAACAGGAACCAATGCATTAATACAATGCAATGCACGAATGCAATGCAATGCACATAACCCGTACACTCAGGTACCCACTGCGGCATGCAGTCCGAGCCAACCATGTGTTTATCGTCGACGACGCTAACTGGAGGTGTGTACAGACTCCGGAGGTGCTCCTACAGCCCAAGCGCAATAATCAGGTTATCTCGTGGGATCAATCAATTCCTGGTCAGTCATTGTTACCTGACAGGTCAATCATTGTTACCTGACCAATTTACATCATACAGTGTCATTGTTACCATTGTTTCAAGTCACATCATACAGTGTCATTGTTACCACTGTTTCAAAATCACTGCTGCGGCACGCAGCCCGATCCATGCTCGGTCCAGAAATCATTATAAGCCCCTTGGGCATTTATAAAATAGTAGTTCTCAGCCCGAATTATCATTTAAAATATCATTTGAGTTTTCAGAACTTAGGAGTATGGCTGAGTTTGCAAAACCAGTATTTAAAACCTTGGACTGAAACCAAATGATATACAATATATGCTAAAATAGTAATATCAATCCCCGAAGGATTCACATAGTTGGCACGAAGCCCCAAACATGGCAATCAGCCCAATTTATAATGATAACAAGCAGTTTCAGTCAAATACGTGGTAAAAATCAACAACCGGGACGGACAAAGTCACAATCCCCAACGGTTCTCTACCCCACGCTCATGTCCGGCGTGCAAGTCACCTCAATACAGCACTATGATATGCAAATTCAGGGTTTCAAACCCTCAGGATATCATTTACAAGTATTACTCACCTCGAACCGGTGAAATCTCTAGCTCGCGATGCCTTTGCCCCTCAAATCGGCCTCCACGCGCGTCGTATCTAACCAAATTCAGAGCGAACACATTACAATATGCCAAGAGGACAATACCCAATCGAAAATAATTAAAATATAGCAAAAATCTCGAAACTAGCAAAACCCGAGCCCCGGGCCCGCTTCTCGAAAAATTACAAAACTCACATTATCGGATTCCTCGTCTTGCCACGAGCCCATACATACCAAGAACTCCCAAATCCGAGCTCAAATGACCTATCAATTCCCAATTTGAAATATCAAAAACTCAAGCCCTAGGTTTACCCCCTTTTTAATGAATTTCAACCAATTTCCATGCTAAATCTATCATAATCTCGTGTATTTAAGCCAAGTAACTTACCTCTAAACATTCCTCCTTGAATCCCTCTTCAAAATCACCTCAAAGCTCTCAAAAATCGCTCAAAAATGGTGAAAAATACATAACCCTCGCGGATGAAATGTTTCAATAAAACCCTTTATGACCAGCCCAGATTTCGCTTCTGCGGAGAGAATGTCGCTTCTGCGACCTCCGCATCTGTGGTCCACGTCCGCTTCTGCGGACCTTCACTTAAGGGCCCCTACCGCTTCTGTGTTCCACATTTTGCATCAGCGGGACCGCCTATACGGCCCACCTTCGGCTTCTGCGGAATGTCAAGAGAATGCCAAAACCGCTCCTGCAGTATAACTTCCGCTTATGCGGACCCGCTTATGCGGATAACTTTCCGCTTCTGCGATAAATGCTCAACCTCAACCTTTTCGCACCTGCGATATCTGGCTCCGCTTCTGCGTAACCGCACCTACGGTTTCCTTTCTGCAGATGCGGAAACACCTACTGCAACCAAAAACCTGCAATTCCAACTTCAAATTTTCCTTCTGATAGCTACCCGAAATCACCCCGAGGCCCCCGGGACCTCAACCAAAAGCACCAACATGTCTTAAAACATTATCCAAACTTGTTCCAATCATCACAACACATCAACCAACACTAAAATCATCAATTCTCATCGGATTCAAGCCTAAGTTCTTTAAAAACTTCCGAAACACGCATTTGATGAAAAACCCGACCAAACGATGATCGAATGACCTGAAAATTTGCACACATATCCAAAATCATCCAACAAAACTACAACAACTCTCGGAATCCCATTCCGACCCTCGGATCAAAATCTCACCTATCAACCGGATTTCGCCAAAAATACTAACTCGCCAATTCAAGCCTAATTCTACCCCGGACCTCCAAAATCAATTCTGATCATGCTCCTAAGTCACAAATCATCCCCCGAAGCTAACCGAATCACCAGAAATCACATCCGAGCCCTCTAACTCAATAGTCAATATTCGGTTGACTTTTCCAACTTAAGTTTTCCTTAAAGAGACTAAGTGTCTCATGTCTTATCAGATCCAATCCAAATCAACTCTAACACACCACATACCGGTAAAGAAACATGAAGAAGCATGAAATGGGGGAAACGGAGCAACAACATATGAGACGACGGGTCGGGTCATCACAAAACGTATAGTTTGATATCAAAATAAAAACAAGCAAAGGAATGCTTGTAACTTCAGATGAAGAACTCAGTACCTGTATACATTTGCTTACAACTGATTCAGCCTACAAGAATTACCATTTTGTCATCGAAAAAATACAACCTTCAGAATCTGCAACATTCAAACAATCTCTTACATATGCGATAGATTCAGAACCTTTTGCTGATTATCAACATGAAGTAGGACAACCAATAATGGAAGTAGATAACGGGCAACAACCTTCTAACATTACAGTTGCTTCAGAATATATAATGCTGAAAAAATTACCCCTTCCTCCAATAAATTAATACCAATTTGTCTGTCACGACCCAAAATCCAGTAAGGGTCGTGGTGGCGCCGGACACCGCTGTCAGGCCAGCCAATTAGGTTACCAATTTAAAAATCCTTTTTAAATACATCAAATTCTAGAATTTTCTTTCCATTTTCACAAATAAAAGGGTTTTGCTTCAATTCAAATTAACAATAACAAGTAAATTAAACTTTTCGAAAACCATCCCAGAACCTGGTGTCACAAGTGCATGAGCGACTACTGATAATGAAATAAAATACAACCTCTCTCCGGAATACAATGGACAGGAAATAAATAATCAAAGTACAGAAAGGATCTAAACTAGTTGCAGGTCGCCTCGCAATTTGCAGCTCACCTAGTCCCTGAATCATCCGTGCTGCTGCGCCCAGTAGGCCGCTAAAATGAAGTATACCTGTGCAACAAAAATGCACAGAA
>MU784499.1:6371-24072 GCA_026770625.1 Nicotiana glauca
TCGTGTGATTAAGTAAGGCCTTCATCCTCAACCGTTAGATGATTTAGATGAACGGTCCTGATCGTTTCAAACTAACGACGTCGTTTTATTTGTTATATAACCGTTATTCCTGGGCCGTTTGATCAATTGATCAACGGTCCGAATTTTATTTCCTTAAACGGCGTCGTTTGATTTTGTGCATAGGCAGGCCGGATTGGTCTTTATCTTTGGGCCTGGACTGTTTGGTGTATTTGGATCAATATATTCCCCAATTTGTGTATTATATTTTGTATTTTCTTGTACTGTTTTATGTATTTTTCTTTTATTTTTATATTATGTATTTTATTTATTAATTTTTTGTATTTTCGTATTACTACTATATTTAATATTCCATATATTTTCTTTGTATTTTTCTTTTAATTATTCTGATTTTCCAGAATTAAAGAGTAATTCTCCTATTTTTGGTATTTTCTAATTAACACAAAAATGTACTTTGTTTTAATTTTCTTATAAAAACAAACACTGGTATTTCTACACAATTATCAACAAGTTGCCACAAAAAAATTATTTTTGCATGTATTTTTGGAATAATTTGCTTGGGGCAAAAATCACGTGCTCACAGGTAGAAATAGAGCTTTTTGATTAATGATGATTTAGACCTCGTTTTGGGGTCGAATTCTAGAAATAATTATATATTTGGGCTCGTGGGTGAATGGGGGATTTGATTTTGGTCCGAACCTCGTGTTTTGACCAAGCAGGCCCGGGGTCGATTTTTTAGTTTTTGGGAAGAATGATTGGAAAGCTATAATTAGGCATTGGATTCGAATTGTTTAGCATTCTTTGATGTTATGAAGTCATTTATGTATAGATATAATTGATCTGGAGCCGAATTCGAAAGGAAATGCTGTTTTTGAGGATTGAGTTGACCGTGAAAGTTCGAGGTAAGTGTTTGGTCTAACCTTAGTTAGAGAGATTAGGAGTTGAGTCCTATTTGCTATGTGGTATTAGTCATGTATGACGTATATGCATGGTGATGAGTATCTATACGTGGGTGTCTAGCATGACCGTGAGCCCTTATATTGTGAATATCTTGATTTCATTGTATTCTTCATGCTTTGGTGATGATTTCTAGTTGTTGTGAAAAGTTTGTGGAAGGAATTGAGACCTTGGAACATCTTGGAGCATTGGCTCGAGTTGTATTATGAATTGTGAAAGTATATGAGATGATTGAACCATTTGGAGCATTGACTCAAGTGTTAAAGCGAGTTATGAAGTATAAGTGAAAGATAGAGAAAGAGTTATTGAAATGTTCCCTTGCCGGGATTTAATTATTTAATTGTTGTTCGGTTGCAGGGATTTCATTGTTTAATTGTTGTTCCCTTTCCGGGATTTCTTTATGTTCTTTTTTATTTCCCTTGCCCTTGTTTGTGATTGTTGTTTTAGTGAGGAACAATGTTAAAGCACGAAGGGTGATGTCGTGCATTGTTGGTATTGCGAGGAAAGAGTGTAAAGCACGAATAGTGATGCCGTGCCGCACGATGTACCATTCCATGCCTATTCTATTGATTATATGTGAGGAAATATAGTAAAAGCACGAAGGGTGATGCCATGCATATTTTATCATATAATTGCTTTGGTGAGGAAAGAGAGTAAAAGCACGAAGGGTGATGTCGTGCACATTTTTTTATTATATCATTGCTTGGCGAGGACGAGAGTAAAAGCACGAAGGGTGATGCCATGCACTTATTGATTTCTGATTCTTTATTGATGTATGAGTTATGTTGCTTCCTTGGATACTTGATGACTTTTACTCGGAGTTATTATCTTCACCACATCATGCTCCCCCTCCCATATTGATTGGTTATCTCTGTATCTCTGTTCCGCTGTATATATATAACTACACAGGTGTATGAGGTAGTCTGGTCTAGCCTCATCACTACTTCGTCGAGGTTAGGCTAGGCACTTATCAACATATGGGGTCAGTTGTGCTGATACTACACTCTGCACTTTGTGCAGATTCTGGAGCAACATTTGGTCATCAGCAGTAGACCGGGGACTATCCTTCAGTCCGAGACTCCGAGGTAGCCCTGTTGGCATCCTCAGGCCTGACGTCTCTTCTACTAGTGTTTATGTTCTGTTGTCATTTGTAATCGAGACATACTATGTCCTTTTCTTTCAAACACTTATTTGTAGTAATCCTAGACAGTCCGTGGATGTTGTGACACCAGGTTCTGGTTAGAGGCATGTGTTGGTCTTCAGGATATTTTGGTTTTATATTTTATTTAAGACTTCCGCTAAATTTCATATTCTGTTGTTATTTCATTATTTATTTTCCTATTAATTTAATTGGTTAAAAGGAATTAAAAACAAAAGGGTTAATGATTTCTAAGATCGTGGCTTGCCTAGCTTCTACGAGTAGGCGCTATCACGACTCCCGAGGGTGGGAAATCCGGGTCATGACAGTATTTTGTTCACGTGTTTGCCCTGTTGGGAGATTCTATGAGTGGTAGCCCGTGTCTATCATTTGTTCTTATTCATTATTGAGAGTTACGAGACTATTAGTAAACTCCTATTGTCCATTATGGTAGGCTTGATGTGATTCCTGAGTATATTGGTTACGAGCTATGATTTTTATGCTCCATCGGTGTGGAAGCCAATACGTGTTGTAATTTTTTTTGACAAGATTGGTCTAGTGGAAGGTTTCAGTTGGGTTGATGTATATCCTACTTGTTATATTGAGGGTGGGACCCTCGTGATTTCATGTGATTTGATGAGTTCGAACTGGGCTATGTACCGCGGGGTAAGTAATATCAGGATGAGATCCTTGTGATTTGTTCATTTGCTATAATATTTTTCCTTGTTATATTGTTTCGTAGGATGGTACTTATAGATAGATGTGTGTGTCGGGCTTGTTTGATATTTCTCTTATGTGTTTCTCTTTACATATTCAATCATTTTTGTTATGTGCTTCTTGATTTTTAGCTTGTGGGGTGTGTGCCCGGTGGTGTTAGTTGTGACTTGTTGATCTGGGTGTATGGTTATGAGGTCTTTGCGTTCCTTTCATCATCGTCTGTGTTGTGGAGGTTTGAAACGGGTTCCTATTGGATACGAAGCTAATTGTCTATGCTGGATTTGATTTTGGGCAGCTATTGTTATCAGAAATGTTATTATGGGCCTATGTGTGATGTGTCATTTTGTCTGGTTGTACTCTATAGGTGTAGGCATAAGTGGTTGCATCTAGTTGAGATTGATACCGGATATGGATTTAGAATCAAGTCTTTTGGAAATGAATGGAAAGTGAGAAATTTGGCACTAAGGCTTATTGGTATTGGTGGAAGGAGTAAATTATAGTTGAGATAGTGACATAAGGCCTATGTGGATTAGGGTGACATGGGGTTACCCGCGTGTTTAAGTTGGAAGTGTACATTCAGCGATTTGATGACTTCGGGGCAAATCTTGGCATGTTCGAGGACGAACGTTTGCTTAAGATGGGGAGGATGTAACGACCCAACCGGTCATTTTGAGAATTTAATCTCTGTTCGGTGGCGTAAGGTCTTGAACAGCTTCATATTATGTGTATCTACTTGCGTGCATGATTGAATTCAGTTATCGGATGATTCAAAATCGAATTGGAAGAAGGAATCTAGTTTTGGAAGCTTAAGAGGTGAGAATTTGACCGAAATTTGACGTTTGCCCATTGTTTCAATCTGACCAGATTTGGTGAGAACCCGAGGTCGCAATCGCGACATCTACAACTGGTAAGGTAGCTGAAAAATGAGATTTTTGTTCATTCTTCAAATTTATAAAAACTAGAAAACCCTAGAGGTGATTTTTCAAAGAAATCTTCTTCCCTAATCCATTGGTAATTGATTCTAACCTATTTTCTTTCAATCTTTCATTACATTTCGTAAGTTTTTAACCTAAAGTTCTCAGCGGATGGGCTTGTGTGTATGTTTGATTTGGAGCCCCGAGGGTTCGAATGTGTTTCAGATAGGTTACAGAGTGAATTTTGGACTTAGGAATGTGCTGGTGCAAGCCTCACACCTCGCAATTGCGACGTCGGGCTTCGCATTTGCGACCTCTGATAGGTTCGCATTTTCGAGCAACTCCTCACATTTTTGAAGAGTAACCGAGGCACCTCAAGTTCGCATTTTCTAACAAGACTTCGCATTTGCGAAGTGGGGAAAGGCGTACAGTGATAGCAGTTGCGATCAAACGGTCACATTTGCGAGGAGGCCAATGTTTGCAATTGCGAACAAGTCATCGCAATTACGAACAAGTCATCACAATTACAATGACAGAAGAAATTGTGAGACTTCGCATTTGCAAAGAAAAGCTCACATTTGCGGAGTTCCCCAATACGAGCCCCAGGTTGCAATTGCGACATCTACAACTAAGTAGCTGAGAAACGGGATTTTTGTTCACTCTTTAAATTTTCAAAACTAGAAAACCCTAGAGGCGATTTTTCAAAGAAATCTTCTTCCTCAATCCATTGGTACATGATTCTAACCTATTTTCTTTCAATCTTTCATTACATTTCATAAGTTCTTAACCTAAAGTCTAGTGTTTTCAGGATGGAAATTGGGGGTTTGGGTAGAATTAGGGATTTTGTAAAATTGGGATTTAGACCTCAAGTTGGAGTCAGATTTAAAAACAAATTACATAATCGGGCTCGGGGTCCTGGGCTGCTTCTGCGGATCTAGGGCCGCTTCTGCGGTCCTGGGCTTCTTCACATCCAACCACTTCTGCGGCTTCTTCCTCGCTTCTACGGGGCCGCTTCTGCGCTCCCAAATCCACAGAAGCGGAAATACCAGAAGCAGCAGCTCCAGCCCTTCTTCAAACTCCGAATTCGATTAGTTAGCCACCCGGAATACACCCGAGGCCCCCAGGACCTCGACCAAACCTACCAACCAATCCCAAAATATATTACAGACTTGGTCGAGGCCTCAAATCATATCAAACAACGCTAAAACCATGAATTGCACCTCGATTCAAGCTTTATGAACTTCGAAATTTCAAACTTCTACTTCCGATGTTTAAACCTATCAAATCACGTCCGATTGACCTCAAATTTTGCACACAAGTCATATTTGACATTACGGACCTACTCCAGCTTTTGGAATCAGATTCCAACCCCGATATCAAAAATTCCGCTTCCGGTCAAACTTCTCAAAAACCTCCAAATTTCTATCTTTAGCCAAATGGCTCCAAAATGACCTACGGACCTTCGAATTCACTTCCGATAGCGCCCCCAACTCCAGAATCATCATACGGAGCTATTCACAGTCTCGGAATCCCAAACGGACATCAATAATACTGAAATACACTTCAAGCAAAACTTATGAAATTTCTTCTAAAATGCTAACTTCCACAATAGGCGCCAAAATGCTCCCGGGTTATCCAAAGCCCGAACCGAGAATACGCCCAAGTTTGAAATCATCATACGAACCTGCTGGAACCTTCAGATCCTTATTCCGAGGTCGTTTATTCAAAATTCCAATCCTAGTTCATTATTTCACTTTAAGCTTCTGAAATAAGAATTCTCTTTCCAAATCAACTCTGAACTTCCTGGAACTTAATTCCGACCACGCGTACAAGCCATAATACCTAAAATGAAGCTGTTCATGGCCTCCGACTGTTGAATGGAGCGCTAGCACTCAAAAAGACCGGTCGGGTCATTACATCAGTCTTGCAAATACGAGCCTTGCATCGCAATTGCGAAGTGGAGACCTGGGCAGGCCTGATCGCAAATGCGACCTCTGGGTTCGCAAATACGAAGGCCGGTTTTAAGTGTGACGTTTGATATCCTAAATGTGAGATTGGGTATTTTAGGAAGGGGTTCGCAAATACGAACAAAGCTTTGCAATTCCCATGTCAGCAGGTCGGGGTTCGCAATTCTCATATCTGCAGTCTGGATTTTTTATACTTAGCCGATTTTTGAGCAATTTTTAACATTCTTTCAAAACACAAACTTCTTTGGGCGATTTTCCAAGAACAAGCATTCTTCCAAATCAATTGTAAGTTAGTGTTTACTTATTTAACATGTTTTCAACTTAAAATCAATGATTTTCATGGGTGAAATTGGGTGTTTTGGGTAGAACCTAGGTTTTTCAAAAATTGGAGATTTGGACCTCAATTTGAGATCTGATTTAAAAATAAATTATATATTTGAGTTCGTGGGAGAATGGGTAATCGTATTTCAGTTCGAACTTCGGGTTTCGACCACGTGGGCCCGAGGGCAATTTTTGACTTTTTGGGTAAAAATTTGGAAAACTCATTTTCATGCATGGGGGATGATTCATTTAGTATTTATTAATGTAATTAAGTAATTTGTGATTAGATATGAGGGAATTGGAAGTGCAATCACGGGGTAAAGTTATAATTGAGGCTTGAGATGTGTTCAAGGCATTGAGGTAAGTGTTTGGTTTGACCTTAGCTTGAGTGATTAGGAGTTGAGTCATATTTGCTATGTGTTTCTTGTGGAGTACGATGTATAGGCATGGTGACGAGTATCTATATGTTGGTATAGAGCATGACCGTGAGTCTTAAATTGACATTTGTTGTATTCTTGAATAATATTATGGTTGAAATAGTGAGTAGACCTGTGATATTGAGCAAAAGCTTAGCTTATTTTCGTGGAAGTTGATTATGAGTTAGAAATGGTGATAATAGAGATGATAAAAGTTGAATTGAGATTGGTTATAGCTGGTTCTCCCTTGTCGGGATGAATATACTTATACTATTGAGTTCCCTTGCCGGGATAGATTATTTTATGAATAATTCCCTGTCGAGATTTGTTGTTATGATTACTGTAAGCTATATAATTGGAACGAGTTGCGCGCCGCAACATTTTTATTAATGTATACATATATGGATTGGGTTGCACCCCGCAACATATATTATATTGGATCGGGTTGCACGCCGCAACAAATATTATATTGGATCGGGTTGCACACCGTAACAGATATTATATTGGATCGGGTTGCACACCGTAATAGCTATATATTATTTATTTATTGGATCGGGTTACACGCCACAATAATTATATTTATGCGTACGGATCGGGGTGCGCGCCGCAACAGTAGTACTATCATATTATTTTAGACATTATGTTGTTCCTTCACTTTTATTCAGTTTCTGTTAAGTTGAACTATTTCCCCGAGGCATGTACCCTCTCCGTTTTAACTGCTCATTACTTGTTTATTTTTCTGTAATATATTATATAACTGTACAGGTTTAGATGGAGTTTGGTGCTAGCCTCGTCACTACCTCGCCGGGGTTAGGCCAAACACTTACTAGCACATGGGGTCGGTTGTGCTGATACTACACTCTGTTCTCTTTTGCATAGATTCAGGCACCAGAGCAGCATATGGTGCACAATAGTAGTTCGGGAGATAGTCTTCAGTCCACGAGATTTCCAAGGTAGTCCTGCATGGGTCCGCAGGCCCGACATCTCCTCTATATTTACTTATGACCTATTTCCTTTTGTACCCGAGACAGAATTTATTTCTTGTTTTAGATAGTTCAATGTAGTAAATCTTAGATAGTCCGTGAATGATGTGACACCAATCTTGGGTAGAGGCGTATGTGGATTTTCCTTATTATTTTGGGTTGCTTCGTTTAAGTCTTCCGCTAAATTTTAAATTCCTCTATTGTTTAGTCATTTATCTCCTGTCAATTTAATTGGTAAGCGTGGATTTTTAAAATTATGGATTCTAAATGTGTGGCTTGCCTAGCTTCTACGAGTAGGAGCCATCACGACTCCCGAAGGTGGGAAATTTCGAGTCGTGACAAGTTGGTATCAGAGCTCTAGGTTATATAGGTCTCAAAACTCACGGACAAGGTCAGTAGAGTCTGAGGGATCGGTTCAGAGATGTCTGTATTTATCCCCCAGAGGATACATAGTTAGGAAAAGTTTCACATTTGTTCTTTCCTGTCGTGCGGTTTGGTTTCTCAATGCTAATTGAATTTCTACTCTGTTCTTTCGTAGACGGCAAGAACACTCATTTCCTCATCTACTGATCAACAGTCTAAGCCCCGGGCAGCTCCCACAAGGGGTAGAGGGCGAGGCCGAGTCGGTGCTAGAGGCTGAGGTAGGGGCAGAGCTCAGCCCCAAGCAGCAGCACCAGTGGCGGGGCCTCAGGTTGACTTTGATAAGGAGGCTTCAGCCCCAACCCCATCAGTTCTGGTGGCCCCAGCTCAAGTCCCAGAGGGTTTTTTTGCTACCCCAGTTCTTCAGGACGCTCTGGTCTGATTGGTGGGTCTTATGGAGAGTGTCACCTGTGCAAGCTTGCTTCCTATAGCACCATCCACTTCTTAGGCTGGAGGAGGAGTCCAGACGCTTTCTACTTGTACTCCGGAGCAGGTAGCTCCCCCAATTCAGACTCCAACAGTTCAGCCAGTTAGAGCAGCTCAGCCGGGTGTGGTAGCCCAGGCCGGTGATGGAGCAACTATGTCTGCCGATGCTTTATGGAGATTGGATAGGTTCTCCAAGATTTTCACTACTACCTTCAGCGGTGCATCTACCGAGGATCCTCAGGATTATTTGGATAGTTGCTACGAGGTTTTTCGGAACATGGGTATTGTTTAGACCAATGTGGTTGATTTCGCTACATTTCGATTGTCTGAATCCGCCAAGACTTAGTGGAGAGATTATTGTTTAGCTAGACCAGTAGGGTCGCCCGCCTTGAAATGGGGGTAGTTCACACAACTATTTCTAGAGAAGTTTCTCCCTATTACTCAGCGAGAGGCCTATCGGAGGTAGTTCGAGCATCTCCAGCAGGGATCCATGATAGTCACCCAGTACGAAACCAGGTTTATTGATTTGGCTCAGCATGCTCTTATTATACTTCCCATTGAGAGGGAGAGAGTGAGACGGTTTATTGATGGACTCATTTAGCCTATTCGTCTCCAGATGGCTAGAGAGGCTGGGAGCGAGATATCCTTTCAAGAGGCGGCCAATGTGGCCCACAAGATTGAGATGGTATTGTCACAGGGGGGTGGTCATAGGGCAGACAAGAGACCCCGTTAGTGGGGCCGATTTAGTGGTGCCTCGTCTGGAGGCAAAGATTTGTATGATAGGGGGCATCCTCCTAAGACCTTTCAGTCGGCTCTTCAGGTTTCTCGCGATGCATCAGATGGCCGTGGTTTTTGCGGGCAATATTCTGTTCAGCAGTCCTACAGTGCACCATCAACTCCTATTAGTGCACTGCCGCTCCAGAGCTTCCTGGGTGGTCATTCAGGCCGCCAGGGTCAACCTCCATTTCCTCAGCCGCAGCATTCGGGTGGGTGTTATGAGTGTGGTGAGTATGGTCACATTAGGAGGGCTTATCCGAGGTTAGGGGGTACTCAATCGTAGGAGTAGGGTCCTCGTCCTATGATTTATGCACCAGATGTTCCACGGGCCATCCAACCAGCTAGAGGCGGGGGTAGAGGCCATAGAGGTGGAGGTAGAGGTCATAGAGGTGGAGCTCAGACCGCCAGAGGTGGAGGTCAGCCAGCAGCAGGCCATCCCAGAGAGGTAGATCAGAGTGGTGGGGCCAGCCCCAATGTTTTGCCCTTCAGGCTAGGCCCAAGGCAGAGGCTTCAGATGCGGTTATTACAGGTATAGTTTTGGTTTGTGATAGAGATGCTTCAGTATTGTTTGATCCGGGGTCTACGTATTCGTATGTGTCATCTTATTTTTCCATGTACTTGGACATGCCTGTGATGCCTTGGGTATTCTTATTTATGTGTCTATACTGGTGGGTGATTCTATCGTGGTCGATCGAGTCCATCGTTCTTGTGTTGTGGTGATTGGGGGGTCTAGAGACTCGCGTAGATTTGTTGCTTTTAGACATGGTTGACTTTGATATTATATTGGGGATGGACTGGTTATCACCCTATCACGCTATCTTGGACTGTCATACCAAGACTGTGACCTTAACTTTAATGGGTATGCCTCGTTTAGAGTGGAGAGGGACTCCTGGTCATTCTACCCGTAGTGTTATATCGTATGTGAAGGATCGGTGTATGGTCGAGAAGGGGTGTTTGGCCTATTTAGACTATGTTCGTGATTCCAGTGATGAGGTTCCCTCTATTGATTCTATGCCCATTGTTTATGAGTTCCCTGATGTTTTTCCCTCAGACCTGCCAGGTATGCCACCTGACCGGAATGTTGATTTCTACATTGATCTGGTTTCGAGCACTCAGCACATTTCTTTCCCACTATATCGTATGGCCCCGCTAGAGTTGAAAGAGCTAAAGGAACAGTTGCAGGATTTGCTTGAGAAGGGTTTTATTAGATCCAGTGTCTCACCTTGGGGTGCGCCAGTGTTATTTGTCAAGAAGAAGGATGGGTCAATGAGAATGTGTATTGATTACTGGTAATTGAACAAGGTAACAATCAAGAATAAGTATCCACTGCTAAGGATTGATGATTTGTTCGACCGGCTTCAGGGTGCCAGGGTATTCTCCAAGATTGACTTGTGATATGGCTACCATCAGTTGAGGATTAGCGCATCTGATGTCCCTAAGAAAGCTTTCCGCACTCGGTACGGGCATCATGAGTTCTTGGTTATGTCATTCGGGTTGACAAATGTCCCACCAGCTTTCATGGACTTGATGAACCGAGTGTTTAGGCCTTATTTGGACTCATTCATGATAGTTTTCATTAATGATATATTGATATACTCCCGCAGCGAGGAGAAGCACGAGCAGCACCTTAGAGTGGTTCTTTAGACTCTGAGGGATATCGGTTATATGCTAAGTTCTTGAAGTGTAAATTCTAGTTGGGTTCGGTTGCATTTCTGGGTCATATTGTATCAGAAGAGGGTATTCAGGTGGAACCAAAGAAGATTGAGGCAGTCAAGAACTGGCCTAGACCAGCATCAGCTACAGAGATTTGGAGTTTCTTAGGGTTGGCAGGCTACTATCGACGGTTCGTGGAGGGGTTTTCATCTATTGTAGCCTCGATGACCAGGTTGACCTAGAAGGGTGCCTAGTTCAGATGGTCGGATGAGTGTGAGACGAGCTTCCAAAAGCTCAAGATAGCTCTGACTACGGCACCGGTGTTGGTTTTGCCCATGAGTTCTGGGCCTTATACAGTCTATTGTGATGCTTCCAGTGTTGGGCTTGGAGCAGTGTTGATGTAGGATGGCTAGTCATTACCTATGCTTCAAGGTAGTTGAAGATATATGAGAAGAACTATCTGGTTCATGATTTAGAGTTGGCAGCCATTGTTCACGCATTGAAGATTTAGAGGCATTATCTGTATGGCGTGGCATGTGAGGTGTTCATGGATCACAAAAGTCTTCAGTACTTGTTCAAGTAAAATGAGTTCAATTTGAGGCAGAGGAGGTGGTTGGATTTACTGAAGGATTATGATATCACTGTCTTATATCACCCGGGAAAGGCCAATGTGGTGGCCGATGCATTGAGTAGGAAGTTAGCAAGTATGGGCAGTCTTGCTTATATTTTGGTAGGTGAGAGGTTGCTTGCCTTGGATGTCCAGGACTTGGCCAATCAGTTCATGAGGCTAGATGTTTTTGAGCCCAGTCGTGTGTTAGCTTTCACGGTCGCTCGTTATTCATTATTAGAGCGTATTCATGATCGACGGTATGATGATCCCCATTTGTGTGCCCTTAGAGACACGGTGTAGCGCAGAGGTGCCAGGCATGTTACCTTAGATGATGATGGAGTTTTGATATTGCAGGGTCAAGTGTGTGTGCCTGATGTGGATGGGCTCCAAGAGTTTATTTTGGAAAAGGCCTATAGCTCTCGGTACTCTATTCACCAGGCGGCGCGAAGATGTATCAAGATCTGCGGTAGCATTATTGGTGGCGTAGAATGAAGAAGGATATCGTAGCATATGTGGCTCATTATTTGATTTGTCAGCAGGTTAAGTAAGAGCATCAAAGGCCTGGTGGGTTATTTCAGAGGATTGAGCTTCCCGAGTGGAAGTGGGGGCGGATTACTATGGATTTTGTTACTGGACTTCCGCTGACTGGGAAGAAGTTCGATGCGATATGGGTCGTTATTGATAGGCTGACCAAGTTAGCGCACTTCATTCCTGTGGAAGTCTCCTATTCTTCTGAGAGGTTTGCTGAGATCTATATTCGGGAGATTGTTCGCCTTCATGGTGTGCCCGTGTCTATCATTTCGGACCGGGATATGCAGTTTACCTCGCACTTATGGAGAGGATTTCAGAGCGAGAGTTGGGCACACGGGTTGAGTTGAGCACATCATTTCATCCCCAGACGGACGGTCAGTCCGATTGTACTATTTAGATCTAAGAGGTTATGCTCAGAGCTTGTGTTATGGACTTTGGATATTCGTGGGATCAGTTCTTGCCTTTAGCGGAGTTTGCCTACAACAACAGCTACCAATCGAGCATCCAGATGGCTTCTTGTGAGGCTTTATATGGTAGGCGGTGTCGGTCTCTGGTTGGATAGTTTGAGCCGGGAGAGGCTCGGTTGTTGGGCACGGATCTGTTTCAGGAGGCCTTGGACAAGGACAGGATCATTCAGGATAGGCTTTGTTCAGCTCAGTCCAGGAAAAAGAGCTATGCATACCGCAAGGTTTGAGATGTGCCTTTTATGGTTAGTGAGCGGGTATTGCTCCGAGTGTCGCCTATGAAAGGCGTGATGAGATTTGGGAAGAAGGGCAAGCTTCGCCCAAGGTTCATTGGTCCGTTTGAGATTCTTGATTGAGTGGGAGAAGTGGCATACCGACTTGCTTTTCCACCGAGCTTATCAGCCGTGCATACAGTGTTTCACGTGTCCATGCTTCGGAGGTACCACGGCGATCCAGCCCACATGTTACATTTCAGCACTGTCCAGTTGGACAAAGACTTTTCTTATGAGGAGGAGCCGGTAGCTATTCTAGACCGGCAGGTTCGTCAGTTGAGATCCAAGAGTTTCCTTTCTTTTTGTGTTCAGTGGAGAGGTCAGCCTCCTAAGGCATCGACCTGGGAGTCAGAGTTCGATATGCGGAGCCATTTTCCTCATCTTTTCCCCGACTCAGGTACTTCTTTCTTCTGTCCGTTCGAGGATGAACAGTTGTTTTAGAGGTGGATAATGTGACGACCCACAGGGTCATCACCTGTATTAATTGAATTATATTTCCCAGAGGCCTTGAAAACCTCATTTAGAGTCACCTCGATTTGTGTGTGCGGTCGGGGTGCGTAGCCGGAAAGCTTAAATGTGAGATTCTGTGAAAAATGCTAAATTTTGATGTTAAAATGAATAGATTTGACTTTGGTCAACATTTTGGGTAAACGGATCCGGACCCGTGATTTGATAATCCCGGAGGGTCTATAGGAAAATATGGGACTTGGACGTATGCCCGGAATCGAATTCCGAGGTCCTAAGCCCGAGAAATGATTTTTTTTGTAAAATTGTTTTCTAAAATTGTTTAAGGAAATTTGAAATGAAAATCAATTTGAACGTATTGGTATCGGGCCTGTATTTTTGTTTCGGCGTCAGGTACTGGTCTTATGTATGATTTAAGATGTTTTTTGTAAAATTTGGTTGAAAATGGGCGTCGTTTGACGTGATTCAGACATTTTGGAAATTTTGAGGTTTTGTGAAGTTTGAAAGAATTTTTGGATATTGAGGTTTAATTTGATGCTTATGATATTATTTTGGCAATTTGATCGCACGAATAAGTTTGTAGGATGTTTTTGAGGTTGTGTATATATTTGATTTGGAGCCCTAAGGGCTCGGGTGTGTTTGGATAGGCCACGAGTGCATTTTTGGATTTTGAAAGATAGTTGCTGCATTTTTTATATGCAGGCTTCACAATTGCGAAGCCATTCTCGCAAATGCGAGCCTTGCATCGCAATTGTGAAGTGGAGACCTGGGCAGGCCTGATCGCAAATGCAACCACTTGGTTCGCAAATGCTAAGGCTGGTCGCAAATGCAACGTCTGGGATCGCAAATGCTATATTGGAAAAGGTGAAGAAAGGTTTTACTTAAGGTCAGCCTCCTCAGGCATCGACCTGGGAGTCAGAGTCCGATATGCGGAGCCGTTATCCTCATCTTTTCCCCAACTCAGGTACTTCTTTCTTCTGTCCTTCGAGGATGAACAGTTGTTTTAGAGGTGGAGAATGTGACGATCCAAAGGGTCATCACCTGTTTTAATTGAATTTTGTATCTCCGAGGCCTTGAAAACCTTATTTAGAGTCACCTCGATTTGCGTGCACAGTCCGAACACGTAGCCGGAAAGCTTAAATGTGAGATTCTGTTAAAAATGCTAAATTTTGATGTTAAACTGAATAAATTTAACTTTCGTCAACATTTTGGGTAGCGGATCCGGACCCGTGATTTGACAGTCCCGAAGGGTCTGTAGGAAAATATGGGACTTGGACGTATGCCTGGAATCGAATTTCGAGGTCCCAAGCCTGAGAAATTAATTTTTTTGTAAAATTGTTTTCTGAAATTGTTCAAGGAAATTTGAAATGAAAATTGATTTGAACGTATTAGTATCGGGCCCATATTTTGGTTTCGGCGTCCGGTACAGGTCTTATATATGATTTAAGATGTTTCTATAAAAGTTGGTTGACAATGGGCGCCGTTTGACGTGATTCGGACATAAATTGGAAAATTTGAGGTTTTATGAAGTTTGAAAGAATTTTTGGATTTTGAGGTTTAATTCGATGCTTATGATGTTGTTTTGGCGATTTGATCGAACGAATAAGTTCGTATGATGTTTTTGAGGTTGTGTATATATTTGGTTTGGAGCCCCGAGGACTCGGGTGAGTTTTGGATAGGCCACGAGTGCATTTTTGGACATTGAAAGATAACTGTTGCATTTTTTATCTGCCGAAGACAGTCTCGCAAATGCGAGCCTTGCATCGCAATTGCGAAATGGAGACTTGGGCAGGCCTGATCGCAAATGCGGCCAATGGGTTCGCAAATGCTAAGGTCGGTCGCAAATGCGACGTTTGGGATGGCAAATGAAAGATTTGGCAATTTAGGAAGGGGTTTGCAAATGCGAACAAAGCTTCTCAATTCCCATGTCAACAGGTTGGGGTTCACAGTTGCGAACCCTATTTGCAATTCCCATATCTTCAACCTGCATTTTTTATACTTAGCCGATTTTTGAGCAATTTTTAACATTCTTTCAAAACACAAACTTCTTTGGGCGATTTTCCAAGAACAATTCTTCTTCCAAATCAATTGTAAGTTAGTTTTTACTCATTTCTTTCAATCATTAACATCATTTAGCGTGTTTTCAACTTAAAATCAATGATTTTCATGGGGTGAAATTGGGTGTTTTGGGTAGAACCTAGGTTTTTCATAAATTGGGGATTTGGACCTCAATTTGAGGTCCGATTTCAAAAAAAAATTATATATTTGAGTTTGTGGGAGAATGGGTAATCGGGTTTTGGTTCGAACCTCGGATTTTGACCACGTGGGCCCGGGGGCGATTTTTGACTTTTTGGGTAAAACTTTGGAAAACTCATTTTCATGCATTGGGGTTGATTCATTTAGTGTTTATTAATGCAATTAAGTAATTTGTGATTAGATACGAGCAAATTTGAGGTGGAATCACGGGGTAAAGCTATAATTGAGGATTGAGTTGTGTTCAAAGCACTGAGGTAAGTGTTCGGTTTAACCTTAGCTTCAGAGATTAGGAGTTGAGTCATATTTGCTATGTGTTTCTTGTGGAGTACGACGTATAGGCATGGTGACGAGTATCTATAAGTCGGTGCCAAGCATGACCGTGATTCTTAAATTGACATTTGTTGTATTCTTGAATAATATTATGGTTGAAATAGTGAGTAGACCAGTGATATTGAGCAAAGGCTTTGCTTATTTTCGTGGAAGTTAATTATGAGTTTGAAATGGTGATAATAGAGATGATAAAAGTTGAATTGAGATTGGTTATAGTTGGTTCTCCCTTGCCGGGATGAATATACTTGTACTGTTGAGTTCCCTTGCCGGGATAGAGTATTTTATGAATAATTCCCTGCCGAGATTTGTTGTTATGATTACTGTAAGCTATATAATTGGAACGGGTTGCGCGCCACAACATTTTTATTAATGTATACATATATGGATCGGGTTGCACGTTGCAACATATATTATATTAGATCGAGTTGCACGCCGCAACAGATATTATATTGGATCGGGTTGCACGCCGCAACATATATTATATTGGATCGGGTTGCAAGCCGCAACTAATATTATATTGGATTGGGTTGCACTCCGGAACAGATATATATTATATATTTATTGGATTGGGTTGCACGCCGCAACAGTTATATCTATACGTACGGATCGGGTTGCACGCCGCAACAGTAGTGCTATCATATTGTTTTAGACATTGTGCTGTTCCTTCACTTTTATTTTGTTTTTGTTAAGTTGAACTATTTCCCCGAGGCATGTACCCCCTCCCTTTTAACTGCCCATTACTTGTTTATTTTTCTGCAATATATTATATAACTGTACAAGTTTATCTGGAGTCTGGTGCTAGCCTTGTCACTACCTCGTTGGGGTTAGGCCAAACACTTACCATCACATGGGGTTGGTTGTGCTGATACTACACACTGTGCTATTTTGCACAGATTCAGGTACCGGAGCAGCATACGGTCGCATCACTAGTTCAGGAGCTAGTCTTCAGTCCACGAGATTTCTGAGGTAGTCCTACAGGTCCGACATCTCCTCTATCTTTACTTATGATCTGTTTCCTTTTGTACCCGAGACAGACTTTATTTCTTGTTTCAGATAGTTGAATGTAGTAAATCTTAGATAGTCCGTGAATGTTGTGACATCAGTCTTGGGTAGAGGCATATGTGGATTTTCCTTGTTATTTTGGTTTACTTCGTTTAAGTCTTCCGCTAAATTTTAAATCCCGCTGTTGTTTAGTCATTTATCTCCTGTCAATTTAATTGGTAAACATGGATTTTTAAAACAAAAGTATTATGGATTATAAATGTGTGGCTTGCCTAGCTTCTACGAGTAGGCGCCATCACGACTCCCGAAGGTGGGAATTCCAGGTCATCATGACACCTACCTCAAGGAAAAGATCTCACAAATAAGAATGGTACACAAGGGCAGAATGCCGAGCTATTGGTTTGGCCGAATCTACTAACTTTTGTTCAAACATTATATTTTGTATTAAGAATTTATTAAATATGTACCAATATTAATTTAAAATCCAATCATTAACCTTTGTAGTTTTGTTCTAAAATACATAATCCATAAGATTTAAATTCCAATTTCGCCTCTGATAGTACATCTGCCATCTTCCAACCGTTGGTCCATATAGTAAAATCTTTTTTGAGCTTTAGAATTGTGAGCACGTGATTTCTGCTCTATGTAAGGATCACTCCCAAAAATTCAAAATAAAATAGTTTTGTGTTGTGTGTGATTTTCTGTGAATTTTTGTGTTATTTTTTCTTTATTGTTTGCATTTTGTCTGTGCGTGTTTATTTGTTTAAATTAATGGAAAAATACAAAAAATATACGTTGCATGCATATTTAGGAGTTAATCGTGTATTTAGGAATTAATTAAACCCTGATTTGGTCGAATAATGTGCATTTTTTTATTTCTATTTTTGTCATTTAAATGTGCCATTGTGTGATCTTATTTTAATTAAATGTTTTAACTTATGTGTTAGCTGTTGTCAAGGGTTAATTGATATCTTTGTAATTTAATTTTGGTTTTACAATCTGTTTTAGAATTTTGTTAATTTGTTAATTAAAAGAAGGAAAGAAAAGGGTTGAAAATATGAAGC
>MU784502.1:10461-63192 GCA_026770625.1 Nicotiana glauca
AATACGGAAATACAAAATACAATGTAAAATACAAAATACAAATATAATACACAAATTGGGCTGAATACACTTCAGTGGCCCAAATGATATAACAACCAGGCCAGGCCCAAAGAAATCAGCCCGGTCTGTCTATACAGACCTGAAACGACACCGTCCAGGGGAAACCAAATCTAGACCGTTGAAAATTTGATCAAACGGTCCTAGAGAAATGATTGTCTAACAAATAAAATGACGTCGCATGCTTGAACCAATTTGAGCCGTTAATATCATCAATCCAATGGTCGTGATTAAACGATCACTTAAGGGGAACGACGTCGTATATGAGTTAATTAAATCTGAACCGTTGGTTCATTCAATCCAATGGTTCCAGATCATCCAAGGCTTTTAAATATACAAACGATACATATCATTCATTTGTATATCTTTTGTCTCTAACCATAAAACCCTAGCCGCCCTAGGGTCCTCTCCATCACCCGCCGGAAACCTACCGGCGGGGAATGTTACCGTTTCTGATTGAACCACCACGAATACCCCATGACCTCCTCCATCCCCTCTTTCACCCTATCCCGTTGGTTTCCCTCGAAAACCCTTAGAAGTCTTCGAATAACCCAAAAGGTGTCGCCGGAACCCTACTCCGGCGACCACCACTTATGAATTAGAGTCCGACGTTAACACCATATGACCGCCTCCTCATCCTCTTCAACCCCCACTAGGTAGTTTTCCTCGAATAAGCCCCAAACTTCTCGAATATTGAAAAGTGTGTCGCCGGAACTCTACTCCGGCGAACACTCCAGGTCCAAAAACTACCCTGTTAAACCCATACCTCTATTCCTAAGAGTCTTTTCACAAAAGACTCGATGAGTCTGCTCGAAGATCAAAAATCCAAGAAAAGAGACTCTTGAACTTCCGATGTTCTGGAAAATCAAGAAAAAAGAAAAGAAAATGAAGAAAAAGAAAATAGAAGAAAGAAAGAAAGAAAAAAAAAAGAAACAAAAGCTAAGTACCCTAATCCTGATTTTACTACTTGCATGTCTCCTTCCTGATCTTTTCTATTTTTTCTGTTTCTTTGTCTTCCTGAAAATTCTATGAGTTCTATTACATGCTTAGTCACCTTCTGATTGAACTTAGTCATGAAAACCATGCCTGTAACCGTGTAGTTTTCTGGTCTTTTTACTTAGGAATCGCATGGTTGTGGTTTTTCTTTTCTGATAAAAGTTTAGTCAAAAATCGCCTGTTTTGTCATTCATAGCCACATATAGGGTTCTTACTTGATAGGTTCGAAATTAGTGATTGAGTATTCTGTTGATTTAATTCAACCTATGATCAATTTGTTTCCCTGAATCTTGTTAATTGAGTATTTAATCTTAATGTGACTTTTTCTGTAAAGATGTCTAGTGTTGGCTATTTTTGCAATTCAATTTTGACTTTGACTTTCCTAAGTTTTCTGATTGAATAAGAAGGGTAAATAAGTAAATAAAGGAAAAATACAGAGTTAAGGGGGAAAGGATAAATGGTATATTGTAAATGAACTAAAGGGTTAAGGGTATAAAAGGCAATACTGCCTGGTTCGTGGGTAAATAACTGAGGGATAAAGGGTATTCTGGGTACAATGAAAGGGTAAATAGGTAAAAATAGAAAGAAAGTGAGGGTAATAGGGACAATTAAAGGTAATTATAATAATATAGATGCCACTAGAACCTTCTAGCAGGGGTTCTAGTGCATTTACGGTTAAAATAAGTGTATTAATCTGAAAATAATTCCTAAGATAGGGGGTGGGAAATCTGAATATTAATTTCAAATTTTCCTCCCATTTTGTTCTATAAATAGGCCTCATTAGGCCACATTTAAGAAGTTTTGGGGGAGAAGTTTGGAAATTAGAAAGTTTTGAAATTCTAGAGGTTCGAAGAGTTCTGAAAAGATTTTGAAGTTTGAAAAGTTCAAATTTCAATAATACTGTGACTGTTATATTGGTTTTTGATTCAAGTTCGAGTGGAAGTCTCTTGAGTTCTGGTGTTTTCATCTATTGTTCTGCGCTGACATTGGTTGCTGAAGCTGTTTGCTCAGTGGTTTTCCTTGAGAAGCTGTTTGGTTTAAGTCTTTGATATCAATTCTGGTTACTGAGTGTTGCTGTGAATCTACTGCTTATTGCTTGCTGAAGTCCTGTCATTGCTGATCTTCTTCCTCTATTTGCCTTAGACTCATTGAGTTTATTTCCCCTTTCCAGGTACACATTCGAAACATCAGTTGATGTAATTGTTAAATTGAGAAGCTGAATGAAATGCTATTCTGAAACTTGCATATACCAGTTATCATAGTGAAATAGGCATTAAATAATTTGTATCTTGTTTAATTTCACTATTAATTGGTACTGTTTTATACAATCTGACTGAAATTTGAGCAACATTAAGACTGGTTATGTTAATTTGGGACTGTATTGAATTTCTGAATTGTTAAGTAACAGATTGTTAGATATAGAGCTAGTAGTTTAATTTGGTTTAGTTGTTGCTACTAATACAGTTGGAATTTATAGGATGAGTGATTTTATAATTGGACACTAGTTTTATAGTCAACGTCGGACAATATGCAGCTTCAATAGTTTTTTTTAGTATTCCATTTCTAAATTCATGATTCCCTGTTGATTGTTGGTTTGATAATCGTCATTTTAAGTTAGTAATTACTGTTGCAAATCCAACCTTGCTTTCATTTGATTTTCCTCATAATGAGAATTGAAAAATCACTAATAGGTAAGCAAATAAGGTAATCTAGGTTGGGATTGAAATTTGAATGATCCATATTTCATTATTACAAACGATGTGATGTTGTTCTTCCTCATAGTCGATGAATGCCCAGTAAATGATTTGGAGCATTTTTTTGTGTGTGTATGCTCAATTTGAGTTTAAATTTGGTATGGGTCCTCAAAACAGACTGACCCTTTCGTTCCTGGGCCCATGCTGAAGCCCAATAACGCTACAGCACTGATTAAGAGCAAGTCTTCTTCTCTCTCTTCGTAGGTTAAGCCTTTAAGGCCCAAATTATCAAAAAATCATCAAATGACATTAGGAAATATTGGAATATTAACTTACAAATATAAAATTGAGTTTCGAATTAGGTATCGGGTTCAAGCTAAAAGGGTTTTCCCTTTTGTTTGAATTCGGACTTGAATTCGAGGCCCGGAATTATAATTATAAATTAATTGGCCTTTTAGAGACAAATAATAAATAGAAAATTTTAGTTTGCTTTAAGTGGACCTTCTAATTATAAAAATGAGATGAGCCTCGCCGAATCAAATATACAATTGCGGGGCCCTCATTAGTTACTTAATATAAAATACTTAGAGATTCAGGACGGGCCGTTTAGCAAATTTCACGGCCTTCCCAGAAGATAACAACGTGTTAGTCTCTTAGACACGATTTTAATAAAATTACATTCCTAAAT
Organism: Nicotiana glauca; assembly: GCA_026770625.1. Lineage (NCBI taxonomy): Eukaryota > Viridiplantae > Streptophyta > Magnoliopsida > Solanales > Solanaceae > Nicotiana > Nicotiana glauca. Next base: position 13,897 of record MU784502.1, read on the forward strand.
ACGGGTGTGCATTTCATGCGACCCAAATCCAAAAACGTTGAATAGGAATGTGTCGAGGATCCGGGTGCATTTCATGTGACGTGATCCAAAAACACGTTCTTAAACAATGTTCACTATTCTTAAAAAAATAAAAATAAATTTAACAAAAGCGGTATTTAATTCTAAAAATGCACAAATAGGATAATATGTATTAAAATCAAATATTTTAGCCAAATATAGTAGTTGAGCGACCGTGCTAGAACCACGGAACTCGGGAGTGCCTAACACCTTCTCCCGGGTTAACAGAATTCCTTACACGGATTTCTGGTTCGTGACTGTTAAACAGAGTCAAACCTTTTCCTCGATTCGGGATTCAAATCGATGACTTGAGACACCATAAATCTCTCAAGTGGTGACTCTGAATCTTAAATAAAAAAGAATCCCGTTTCGATTGTCCTTAAATTGGAAAAACTCTTTTATTACTATATCCCTTCCCGGGGTGTAGTAAAAGCCGATAAAAGCTTTCGAAAAAGGAGGTGTGATAAGGACCTACAGAAACTAGTTGTAAATTGAGCTCTTTTATCTGATATAATAGATATAGGGACACCATGAAGTCGTACTATTTCCTTAATGTAAATCCTTGCGTAATCCTCTGTGGAATAGGTAGTCCTAATGGGCAGAAAATGGGATGATTTTGTAAGTCTATCAACAATCACCCATATAGAATTGAACTTATGTTGGGTAAGAGGTAAGCCTATGATGAAATCCATATTGATTACTTCCCACTTCCAAGTCTAAATCTCTCTAGCCTGTAATAATCCATCGGGTTATTGATGCTTAATCTTAACTAGCTGACAGTTAGGGCATTGAGAAACAAACTCTGCTATATCCTTTTTCATTCCGTCCCACCAATATATTTCCCTGATATCATGATACATCTTTGTTGCTCCTGGATGTATAGAATAACGAGAATATTGGGTTTCTCCCATAACCTGTCGTCGCAGCCCTGCAACATTTGGGACACATAATCATCCTCAATACCTATGACCCCATCTTCTGTAATCTCAAATGGTGTCTTGTCCTTCTCAGGGGTTGTATACCTATAATGAGCTAACACAGAATCCTTGTACTGGTGTTCCTTCACTTCAGTTACTAAAGAGGATGTTTTCATGTACTAAATAGTAATTTCAGCATCACCTGAGTCCAGTAACCGAACTCCAAGACTAGCTAGCTGATGAATGTTATGAGCTGTCCCACTCTTCTCTGTTTGTAAATATGACATGCTACCCATAGATCTATGTCCGAGGGCATCAACTACTACATTTTCCTTTCCTGGATGGTATAAAATATCAATGTCATAATCTTTCAGTAGCTCCAACCATCTCCTTTGGCGTAAGTTCAATTCCTTTTGCTTGAAGATAAACTGAAGGCTGTTATGATCTGTATTTATATATCAACATGAACGACATACAAGTAGTTCCTCCACATCTTTAGTGCATGAATCACTGCGGCTAACTCTAAATCGTGGGTCGGGCAATTCTTCTCGTGCTTTTAGTTGTCTAGAAGCATAGTCAACAACCTTACCATGCTACATCAGTACACAACCCTAAGCATCACAATAGATAGCATAACCATCGGTTTCCTCTGGGAGCATTAGAATCGATGCTGAAGTTAATATGTCCTTCAATGTTTGGAAACTCCATTCATAAGCATCAGTCCATTGAAACTTAGCTCCCTTCTAACTCAACTTTGTCAAAGGTGCTGAAATATAAGAAAATCCCTCTACAAATCTCCTGTAAAAACTTGACAAATCGAGAAATCTATAAAACTCTGTCGGGGTCGCAGGTCTAAGCTAAGTCTTTACTGCCTCAGTCTTTTGTGTATCAACTCGGATACGTTCACCTGAAATAATATGCCTAAGGAAAGCTACAGAATTCAACCAAAATTCACATTTAGAGAGTTTGGAATACAACTTCTTTTTTTGTAGAACTCTGAGCACCGAACACAAATTATATATATGCTCATCCTCTGAACAGGAGTAAACCAATATATCATCGATAAATACAATCACAAATAGATCTAGAAAGTCTATGAACACACAGTTCATCAAGTCCATGAATACTGCTGGGGCATTAGTCTAACCGAATGACATAACACGAAACACAAAGTGCCTATATTTGGTCCTGAATGTTGTCTTCGGAATATATTTCTCCTTAACCCTTATTTGATGGTACATAGATCTCAAGTCTATCTTCGAGAGATACTTGGCACCTTGCAACTGATCAAATAAATCATCCATCCTCGGTAGCGGGTCCTTATTCTTGATCGTCACCTTATTCAACTGTCTATAATCAATACACATCCGTATGGAGCCATATTTCTTCCTCATAAATAACACAGTTGATCCCCATGGTGATGTACTAGGTCTGATAAAGCCTTTTTCAAACAAGTCCCTTAGTTGTTCCTTTAATTCTCTTAGTTCCGCGGGTGCCATGCTATAAGGAGGAATAGATATTGGCTGAGTATATGGTAATATATCAATATAACAAACTGAATTTCTTGCTCTGGTGGAAGACCCAGAAGCTCATCGGGAAAACCATCGGGAAACTCATTAACCACAGGGATAGATTGAACGGTTGGTGACTCTACTTTCACTTCTTGAACCCGAACTAAGTGATAAATATATCCCTTTCTGATCATCTTCATTGCCTTGAGATAGGAAATAAACGTACCTCTCAGCAATGTCGTGTTACCTTTCCACTCCAAAATAGGCTCTCCTGGAACTAGAACCAGACTATCTTTGATCTGTAATCAACATTGGCATAATAAGAAGCCAACCAATCCATACCCATTATAACATCAAATTCTACCATATCTAACTCGATTTGGTCTGCTACTGTAGTTCGACTATCAACTACTACTGTACAATCTCTATATACCCGCCTAGCTATCACTAGATCCCCAATAGGTGTGGACACCTCAAAAGATTTAACTAACTCAGGTTCTATTCCCAAATTTACAAGCAACCAATGAGTAACATATGATAAGGTAGAACCTAGCTCAATCAATGCATATACATCATATGAGGAGACTGATAATATACCTGTAACAACATCAAGTGACGACTCATGATCCTATCATCCTACTAATGCATAAATGTGGTTTTGAGGACCGCTCAAGCTAGATGCACCACTTTGCCTCTACCCCGACTGATTAGTGCTTGTAAACCTTGCCTAGGGGGGCGTACTAATGATGACAAACTAGCTACAGATTCAGCGGCTGAACTATGCTTGCATCACCTCTTGTCATACAATCCCTCATAACGTGGCCTGGATAACCACAAGTATAACAAACACCCAACTCATACGGCACTGCCGGTATGCTGCTTACCACACTGAACACATCGTGGCAAGGGAAGCCACATTTGACTTGACTCGCCCCTATACTAAGAACTTGAGGCTCTGGAATTCTTATGAGGCCCTAAATATATGGAACGATCAAATCTCTTACCGGTAAATTGAGGCAGTGCGGTAGCCGATGGCTGGGCTGGATACCTTAGGTATTGTTGTCTTTGACTACCTCGAAACTCACTAGAAGGACCCGAAGATCTCACTCTCTTACTATGGCCCCTATCATGCTCACGATCAGCCTTTTGCTTCTGTTTATGCTCCTTTACACCCTGAGCATATTTCTGAATACGAGAAATATCCATGTTTGGCTAAAGTGAGACCGACATACAATCGTTAAACAAGTGCGGCTCCAGCCTTATCACGAATAGGTGAACCCGATCCTCCATCTTAGATACAATAGTGGGAGCATACCTGGCTAACAAATCAAACTGAAGATTGTACTCCCGACGTGTCGAAGGGTCAAAAACCTTTCAACTCTAGCCCGTCTAAGCTCTGGTAGCAGATAATGACAAAGAAAAGCCTCTATAAACTCTTGCCATACCACTGGAGGGGCATCCTCACCTCTGGAGAACTCCCAAGACTCGTACCAATTAATTGCAACATCTTAAAGTCTATAGGAAGCTAGCTCAAGTGACTGAGTAGCCTTCATTACCCTCAAAGTTCTCTGGATCCTATCGATAAATACCTGAGAGTCCTCGTTTGGATATACTCCAGTGAATACCGGAGGGTCCAAATTAATGAAATCACGAACCCTCGCACTGATGGACCTATCTGCATGACCAATACCTACTTCCTGACGTCGAGCATGTGTGACTACTAATCGAGTTAATAGCTGAATAACATCTCTCATCTCCTGACCTGGTGCATCTGGCTGAGGAGCTAGATGTATAGGGCAGGCGCTGGAGTTGGTGCCCTTCAGAGCTCCTCTGGAGAGGGTGGGGTGTGTGAAGTCTAAGATGGAATCTCACTATGAGAATCTCCCCGAGCCCTGGTAACTCGTGGTGCTCGACTAGTAGTCTTATTAGCCACAGACTTGCACTTCTGAGTAGCTGTAGTCTTCTTCGGCATCGCTGAAAGCATAACACATTGTTAGGAAAATGAATTCTTATATCGCTCGACGTAAGATAAGAAGGGAGGATAACATCCTATATGTCCTATAGCCTCATGTCTATAAGTGTGGTGTACAACACACCTATAAACAAGACTTTACTAGACACTGTCTGTAGACAACCCTAGGTCATAACTCCTCTGATACTACTTTTTTCACGACCCAAACCAATGGACCATGACGAGTGCCCCGGTCCTACCTGTCGAACACCCCTAAGCATGCTTCTAACATAAATATAAATTAGGGGTAGATCATGGATAATATCGGTCAATAAATTGCTGAATTATGTAAATAACATACGTGAAGAAAACATGTCCAAAAGACATATATACATATACGTGCAAAAAAGAGTAGGGTGAGACGACAAGGCTATTATAAACAACTATATATCCAAAATTGGAAGCCGACAAGGTGACATACTATCCAACTATACATAACTATCTACAGACCTCTAATCGAATGTAAAACTGTATAAAGGATGGGACTGGGCCTCCTCATACCCATATAAACATACAAAAATAGTTTACCAAAACTAATAACACCCCCGGACCAAGTGGAGCACACCAACTCTCGCTGATCAAGGATCCTAAAGAGGGGGAATGTCAGCTTGTCTACCTGAACCTTCGAGCATGAAACATAGGCCCCAAGAAATAGGGGCGTTAGTACGAATAATGTACTGAGTATGTAAGGCATGAAAATCAGAACATAAAAGACAGATAAAACATGGAGTAAAGCCTGTAAGTCTAAATAACTTTGTGAATCCTGAAACATTTATAATGTCATGCACGTGCATATAAATGTCGTATCATGCATAAGTATAAGTTTACATAAAATCTTCAAGCCTCTGAAGGTATCCCATTATATCATCTTGGCCACTATGGTAAAAATCATCAACATATACCAGCTGATCAGTTTGTGGTGTGTATATAACGTCGTAACCTTTTCCCATATCCCATATACATATAATATACGCGTATATAATGCCATCTGGTCGTGGGTCAATATGCCTTTTGGATAGACATTATCAATTATGTATTTTTCTAAGACCCATGAACATAAAATATAATGATAAGTCACATAGGGAATCAAGAACATAGACACCTCTAGTACTTCTATGAATAGAGTTATTTATGAAAGCTGTGCATTCACTTGTTTTATTTGTATCGTATGAATCATGCCAAAAAGAAAGAAGGGATAGACTTAACATACCTGAGCCGGTTATCTTAACAATCCCTCTAACACACGACAATTGCGACAAAATATGTGACGGCAAGATCGAAGTAGGGAAAAACCCGTATGATATTCTTGAGAAAGGTTATACTAGGCTTCTTCAGAATTGCAAAATCACACTGCTATGATGCTAAGAAATCTCGTTTGAACTTTGTTGAAAACCTGTTACTTGAAAAGTAGAAATAAACACCTCTCTTTGTGAATTAGAGAGGTATTATACCTTAGTGGGTGTCGGCCCCACCTCGTGTGGTGACTTAGCCACATAACCCTCTAAATTTGCCATCTTACTACAGGGACTTAAGAGTCACTAGTTTGGGATAGTTTGCTGCCACGTTGGGAAAGATTAGCTTATCCAAAATTTATGATTAATTAGCTAATCTCCCACCAAAAATCATTAATTACCCTATTTTCCACATAATTAAGAATTATCTCAAATTATTTAAAATACTACTCACTTTTAACATACCTTATGTACCCTACTGTCATGGTCATGTGGTACCGTGTATGACACTAGTCCATAAATACTGGGTATTATAGCTCAGATCGTATTTTATCCCAAATTTACAACTTTCAACAAAATATTTTTTTATTCGTTCACCCTTTAACCTTTACGACACTTACTTATCGCCTGTTATAAATAGCATAAATGTTTATAACCTTAAAAATAATCTCATTCCCAAGCCTAAATCGATTAACTTACTACGAAACTTTAACGTACGAAAATGCGAAGTTTAAAAGATGCCACCAAATCGACGGTTGAAGAACTGGAGCAGGTCACATTGATGGAGCATTCACCCGAACAAAAGTTTTACCTGGGCAAGGGCTTAAATCCCGAGCTCAGAAAAAAACTCATTAAATTCCTTATAGTTAATTTAGATTGTGTCGCTTGGTCTCACCTTGATATGATAGGGATCCCCCTAGAAATAACCACTCACAAGCTGAGCCTGGACCTGAATTTTCATCCGTCCAAATAGAAAAAGAGACCTCAATCCGAAGTCAAACAGGAATTCATCAAAGATGAGGTATCTAAACTCCTTAAAATAGGGTCGATTCGAGAGGTTAAATACCTGGATTGGTTAGTAAACGTAGTGGTAGTCCCTAAAAAAGAGAATAAATTAAGAATGTGCGTAGACTATAAAGATTTGAATAAGGTCTTCCCCAAGGACTCTTTCCCTTTGCCCGATATCGATCGCATGATCGATGTGATGGCTGACCACGAGATCCTCGATTTTCTGGACGCCTATTCTGGGTACAACCAAAATTAGAAGGACCCACGCGACCAGAAAAAAATGTCCTTCGTCACTTAGTACGGTACATCCTGCTATATTGTAATGCCATTAGGAGTAAAAAAAAATGCCGGTTCCACTTACCGACTCCTAGTAAATCGGATGTTCAAAGAACAACAGGAAAATCAATGGAAGTTTATATTGATGATATGTTAGTTAAGTCCCCTCGAGCATAGGACCATTTAAAATATTTGCAGGAAACCTTCAACATATTAAAGAAGTACAATATGAAGCTGAATCCGCAGAAATGTGCGTTCGAAGTCGAGTCCGAGAAATTTCTCGGATTCATGGTATCCAATTGGGGGATCAAGATTAACCCCGATAAGATCAAGGCCATTGAAGACATCACTGTTGTGGACAACATCAAAGGGGTTCAAAGGTTAACCGGTCGCATAGCCGCCTTGGGTCGATTCATCTTGAGATCCTCGGACAAGAGCCATCGGTTCTTGTCACTATTGAAGAAGAAGACTAACTTCTCATGGACTCCGAAGTGCCAACAAGCCTTGGAGGAAATGGTAACTCTCAAGCCCACCTTTGCTTCACACTCCGAAGGCAGACGACCAACTGTACGTATACTTGGCAGTATCCAAGGTAGCGGTAAGTGGAGTCCTGGTCTGAGAAGAAGAAGGTAAGCAATTTCCTATCTGTTATGTTAGCAGAACTCTAGGAGAGGTCGAAACTAGGTGTCCTCACCTAGAAAATTTGGCGCTCGCATTGCTAAGCACCTCTAGGAAGCTAGAACCATACTTTCAATGCCACCCTATATGTGTTGTAACTACTTAGCCATTGATGAACATAATGCATAAACCCGAACTCTCGGGACAGCTAGCCAAATGGGTCGTGGAAATCAGCAGGTACAATATCTAATATCGACCACGACCGCCATCAAATCTCAAATTTAGGCATACTTTGTGGCCGCCTTTATGCCGACCCTAATACCCGAGGTCGAAAGAGAATTTTTGTTGAACTTAGGGACTTCCTCGGGAATCTGGACCCTTTTTACGGACGGTGCCTCGAACTCAAAGGGGTACGAACTTGGAATCATATTAAAGACACCATCGGGAAATGTAGTTAGATAATCTATTAGGACTATAAAATTAACTAAAAATGAGGCGATGATTGTAGGTCTCGAACAGCCAAAAGCTTGGGGGCAGAGGTAATCGAAGCTAAGTAGGACTTCCTCCTTGTGGTGAACCAAGTTAATGGGATGCTCAAAGTCAGGGAGGAACGAATGTAGAGATACATAGATAAATTGCAGGTAACGTTACATTGGTTCAAGGAGTGGACCCTACAACGTATGCCTCAAGATCATAACAACGAGGTCGATGCTCTCACTAACTTGGGATCGTCGGTTGACGACGATGAGTTCAACTCGGGGGCGGTAGTACAACTCATGAGATTGGTAGTGGAAGCAGGTCACGCCGTGATAAGCTCAACAAGCCTAACTTGGGACAGGAGAAACAAGTATATAGAGTATTTGAAGATCGAAAAACTACCCTCGGATCATAAAGAGTCGAGGGCTCTGCTACAAAGGTGGACTGGTTCATCTTGTCGAAGGCGGTACCCTATTTCGGAAAATGTTTGATGGCCCACTCGCAATATGTATAGGACTAGGAGATACCAAGTATGTTTTGAGTGAATTCCACGAAGGCACCTGCGAAAATCACTCGGGCGTCGAATCACTAATTTGGAAAATAATCAAAGCTAGTTACCACTGGATCGACATGGAAAAGGACATGAAGTAGTTTGTACAAAAATGCAACGGATGTCAAAGGCATGCTCCGATGATTCACCATCCCGGGGAGCTGCTGCCTTTGATCTTCTCTCCCTAGCCATTTATGAAATGGCGAATGGACATCATCGTCGCACTTCCATAGGCACCCAGTAAGGCTTAATTTATATTGTTTATGATTGACTATTTTTCTAAATGGGTGGAGGCCAGACGTTTGAGAAATTCAGGGAAAAGGAAGTCATTGATTTCATCTAGGACTACATAGTATGCCAGTTCGGAATGTCGACCAATATCATAAGCGACAATTGGAAGCAGTTCATCAGTAGCAAAGTAAGAAAGTTTTTTGAAGATCATAAGATCAAAAGGATCCTATCAACACCTTACCACCCTAGTAGGAACAGGCAAGTGGAGTCCATGAACAAAACAATACTCCAAAATCCCAAAAAAGGTTGAACGACGCAAAATAAAAATGGAAAGAGATCTTGCCTGAAGTACTGTGAGTATACCGGACGACCTCGAAGTTGAGTACAGGGGCCATCCTATTCTCAATAGTTTACGGCATCGAAGCTCTAATACCAGTTGAAGCAGGAGAACCGAGTCTAAGGTTCTGATATGCGACTAAAGAATCAAATGGTGAGGCCATGAGTACGATCTTGGAATTGTAAAACGAAAGGCGTGAGTACGGCCTCGTCTAGTTGGCCACCCAAAAATAGCAAATCAAAAGGTATTACAATTGAAGATCCAACCTTCGACACTTTCAATTTCGGGATCTTAGTGTTAAGGAAGGTCACACTAAGCACCCGGAACCCGAACGAGGGGAAACTGGGGCCGAACTGGGAAGGTCCATATCAAACTATCGAGATCATCGAAGAAGGATCGTACAAACTCGGAACAACGAGCAGTGGGTGACTACCAAACAACTAGAACATAACTCACTTGAATTGATACTACTGCAAGGTACGACCCCTTTTGTTTTCTTTTATTTACATGATCGGACTAACATTTGTAGGTGATATTCAAGGAACGATGCAATGTTTAGGCCTGAAAGCACGCATGCACTCGTTTTCCGTTGAATCAGTTTTGTCCCAAATGGGTTTTTCGACAAGGTTTTTAATGAGGAAATAGTGGATCTTTCTAACTTAGAACCGAATATCGCTTATGAACCGATATCAAGGATCACATTAACAATATCCGAGGCTTCTATATGATCGGCCTCGAACAAAAGGGCATCACCCTTAGATAATTGTTTTAGCAAAGAAAGAAACTGTGTGTTTGAATAGTCTAGGCTTGGTCGATAGGATTTACTATAAGGGAAAAACATTCAAATGAACTGTTCCCACATAGACCGGCCAAGCCATGACACAAAGCTTGTACACATGTGTAACCTTGTATATTACGCATAGAAATGGAAAGAAGCTTCTACCTTGTGGATAAATATTCTGCCCCTTAAAAAAATTTCTTTCTTACATTTGGTCCCCTAAAGGTATCGAGCCCAAGGACCAACTCACTGGAGACTATCGTCCAAGGCAGATTCGGATGGACTGGGATAGCAAAACCCAGAGGCACAAAGCCTATTATGTAGTGCCCGAAATTTAAAGGCTATAGCCATCCCCATTCGGAAACAGTTGCCTTGGGTAAGACTGAATGACTCGAGGTAACATTCCCATTGGGAAACACTCGAACTAAAAAGGCTAAGGCCATCCTAGAATGGCTCGTAGACGTCCGAGACCCATAATCAAAACATAAGGCCTTCAAAATTTCTACACTGGTTCAAAAGGCTACCCTCGAAAAATTATAATCTAAAATATTCTAAGTACTTTGGGAAAAGCTCCCGGTCATACCAATCCCCCCACGAGTCTAAAGAAAAATAATAATCAGGAATGAGGCCTATTCGAACCTCCAAATAAGACCTAATTATTATGTGCTAAGGCATTCAATATCTTTGCAATCGTAAAGAAAAAGTGAAAAAAAGCTTGAAATTTGTTGAAGGAAAAATACCTTATAAATATTAAAAGATTTTTACAAAGACCAAATGGCCTCGATAAAGATTTTTACAAAGGCCAAATGGCCTTAGAAAAAAAAATTTATACAAAAAGCAAAAACATCTGCAAAGGAATCTAAGTAGCCTGGTCCTCATCGAAGCCGGCCTCATCACTGTGACCATTGGGGTTTTCTCTGTCCCCAGATCTGCCCAAATTCTTGGAGTCATCTTCGTCCTCAGGATATGCCAACTTCTTGGCCTCGGCCTCGAGCCCCTTAGCACTTTCGATTTCGATCGATAAATTAAAACCCCAAGCATGAACCTCTTCGAGGGCCTCCTTTCTGGACTACCACATAACGTATTCGACAATATCTTTCAGGCGGTCTTGGGCTGCCTCTGCATCGGCTTTGTACTGGGCCACCATCTCATCGACATCGGCCTTGGTTATTTCAGCCACCGACTTAGCTGCTTTAAGTTCCTTGGAGAGGGTCTCTTGATTGGCAACAGCCGAGCTCAGTTGAGACTGGATCTCCTCAATTTTCTTGGACCGTGCCTCAGCCTTCTCCCTCGTCTCTTGAAGTTGAGCCTTTTCTGAAGCCAATCGTGCCCGGGAAGTCTTCTTTTTCAAGGCAAAGCGGTCCATTTTTCCTTTCCACTCTTCAGCCTTGACCTTGATTACATCCATCTCAGCCTGGAGCTGGTCGATCCATCAATCTTTTGTTGGACCTATGGGTTTTGACTATTAGTCACCATGTCTAGCTCATCGTCACTAACTTCAAAGATTTTTACCTCTTCCACCAGGTCGGCGTGTTCTTTCTGAGCTGCATCCAACTTGTCTCAAATGATCTTAACCTCTTCTTTATGTTGCTCGCTGAGAAGTTTGTACATGTCTATCTTCTTAGCGAGCTCTTTGGCTTCGACCTCGAATTGACTCAGCTCATCTCGATACTGGAGGAATGTCTGGTAGTGAAGCACCGATGACTGCAAATATGAGAAGAAATATTAGGATCACTAATAAACAAAGATGGAATATGAAAAGGTTTGGTAACATCTTACCCGATTCAGCGCCTGTTGTGCTTCATTGAATAGGCATAGGGAATCCACCTTGTTCATTTTTGCCTGGTCTTCTTCGGTTACCGGGAATCAGAGGTAACTAGCTACCCCAACGAGAGTGAAAAGAACCCGCGCATCCTCTAGAATGGTGTTGATAATTGATCGCTTCCGACCAGGATCCACACTCGGGGTAGGAAACAAGCTGACTAGTCTCAGGCTCGAACTAGACCCACCAGCCCCCCGAGGGCGAGCATTTCCTCGATGTTTCTAAGTCACCTAATCCTGTGCGTGGCGGTGGAATCCACACCATCAAAAAATCTTTGGAGGGGATCGTCCGCTCCATAGACCCCCTTGTTCAATCGTTCCTTTGTCGTTTGTCGTTTGAGCTTCACCAAAAAAATCAATTCCGTGAACAAAGGGGATCCCGTTATATCAATGATATTAGGCAGGGAAGAATCGGTGTTTTGAGGGTTCTTGGCCCTTACTGCTGCATCGACCTTTTGGACTTGAGAGGGATTGGCCTCTATTGTTTCCCCCTCGACTGCCACCTATTTCTCGGGCACAAATGGCACATGGGCGAGAAAATATTTTTCCTCCTCGGACTCGTCCTTGAGCCAAAGGGGTGAATCCGAGTCAAGCACTCAGGAACTGGTGCTCTCATTTGCCTTACGCACCAACCTTTTTTGCGTTTTCTTTTTCTCTGAGCTTGAGGAACTCGAAGTTCTCTTTCTTTTCTTCTCTCCGAATACCTCAGAGCAGGAGACTCCAAAGGCAAGTCCTCGCCACCAACTGGAGGCCTAATCTCGATATCCTTATGCAAGTATGCAAAAGGGAATACAAGAAATAAGGATTAATAATAAAAGAAGAGGCCTAACACAACCTGGTCGGGAAAGAGATCTTACCATGGGAACGGGCCTCCCTACGACCCTTCGAGAGTTTGCGCCACGAGCGCTCGGAGTAGGGAATCTATGAGAAGATGCCCTCGACCCACTCCTTGAGTCGAGGGACAACATTTATGACTCGAGCGATGACTGTATCACTATAAGTATCGATAAGGAAAAGAGAAGTAAACATAAAATCAGTAATTGAAAGGAAGTTCTACTTACGTGACGTATTCCACTTCTTGGGGAATAGCCTGCATTCTACCAGAATCAAGTCCGAAGTCCTCACTAGAAAATGGCCTTTACAGCCTCGATCTTGGTCCTCATCGATACTTGAGAATGGGGCCTTACTGGCCCAGCGCAACAGCTTTATCAGCCCCCTTGGAGCAGTCAGGGACTGTACAAACAGAGTAGATGATCCACAGTGAAATGGCACGAGTCGACTTTGTCACAAAAAATCATAAGCGGATCATGATCCTCCACATTGAAGGATGGATCTAACTGAGGCATACCTCGTATCTCTTACAAAAATCTATGATGATCGGGTCCAATGGTCTTAATGTAAAGGGATAAGTGTAAACACTAAGGTGTCCCTTGACATGGGTGGTAATTGCCTCCTCGGGGTCGGGAACCACTATATTTGTATTAGCCCAGTTGACGTCTTTTCGGACCATAGGGAGGACCTCTTCGGTGATAGAGCAGATGTATCATGAGACCTCTTCGCACCGACCCTATACGGAAGAAGTTTTTTCAACCTTGAAATCATCATTGACCAAGCACCCTCTGGGGATGAGCATTTTCGAGGGAGTTTCGGCTACTGCTTCATCAACTGTTACGACCGGAGCGGTCTCCTCGGCCTCAGTGGCCGGTCACGAAGTAGAAGGAGTTTCTTTTTGGGAGCGGTTTTGGAAGTCTTTGCCATTCCTTTATAAAGTAAAAATGAAGGAAAATCTGGGAAAGATGGAGAAAAAAAGGAAGTTAAAGAACTACACTTGTTGGCTTGGGAAGAAGATGGGTGAAATTTTTTGCAAAGGACCTTGAGTAACGGAGGTTAAAACGCTAGAAGAGTGAAGAAATCTTGAAGGTACGCAGGTAGAAGGTTTGATGTAAAGTGAAAATGAACAAAGGAGGGGGTATTTATAATAGTTAGGAGACGTTTCATGTCCAAGGATGGCCAACCGGTGACCGACATGCATTTAATGTCATTATGATGCGACTGACGAGACGTTTCACATTTTTGTCATTTCTGATACGACGTATCGAAGAAGAAATCAGAGAGCTCATGTCGTTTCTCGTCAACTTATTCTCCGAGAAACGAGGGGACTACTTGTATACAGGTAAGATCGAGCTCACGGTGCACCCCGGCCTCTGACAAGATAAGCCAGGTTCGAGACATGATGACAAGTGGCCAATATCGAGGCGAAAGTCCCGTCAAGTCAGAATCTGGGGCATGACGCCTGCCCTCGAGAATATCGGGGTCGTAGTTCTGGATTGGTCTTCACTTCGAACGATTTCCAGGAACATTATCGGACAATCAAGCACAACCAACGGAAGGCCGAAATATCCATGATCGGCCGGATATCATGGCGGGGATCTCGGCACCTATCGATAAGGAGCCGGCAATCAGTTAATCAGAAGTTTTTATTTACCTTTTATAGAGTTGACCTAAGGTAGGACTCTCTAATATATAAAGGATTTATGGTAATTCATGAAAAACATTGTATCACGCATTCCAAAGCTGTATATTATCATTTTCTCTATCATTTAACTTTTTCCTCTTGTTCATCAGTTTGCTATAGTGATCCCGGATCGAGGGTACGGTAAACATTTCACCAAGGCTGAGTCATCCTATTCGTGTGGTTTGAATTTAATTTTATCTTTTATCCATTCAATCTAATCCAATTCATAGTTTTGTGTCAAATTAATCCGCGTATCCTTAAAATCACTTATAGATTTAATTGTTATCCGATTTTCAGGGTAAACAAAAGATAAGGCTGGGACAACTTGCCTTAATAATATATTGTCTATGACACATCTAGTATAATCCAATTTGCTACTTGTTGACAAGCTCGTGAAATTACATCAACAAGTTTTAAATAGGAAACAGCTTATATTAAGCTTGAGGTGAAGTTCAGTGCATTGACAATATATAGTCTTTTTTCACTATCACATTAAATTACTTGCAATAACATGTACAACTGTTATAACAAATATAATTTTCTATAGCTTGCAAAATAACCCGTTATCACATTTTAAATTACACATATATAAATCTCTTTCTGGACGGGGCAGTTAGATAGCACATTTCTGGTCATGCTTGCCTAACACTGGAAGGGACAAATAACACTACTTTCTCGTGATCCTGACCTCAAATTAAAATACAATCAGTCTCGTATTCAATATTGTGTTCGATTTTAACTTCTGAAAAAATTGTAGTAGTAGGTAAGAGCTTAGCTTATTGTATATATATGTTGAGTGTCATATTTGCAAGGAATGGAGAAACATAATAATTGATGAGTGATGAAGCATGTGTTGCCATAGGAGGAACGGCCACCCTTATATTGTCTCCTAATTTTCCTAAACTATAGATCCTCTTTAATTTCAAGTTAAGTAAACGTTACCTCTTTACTCTATGATTTTATTTGGTGAGTTCATATGACTGATTAAGCAGGCGTTTGGACAATATATACTTGAGTTGACGTTGAAAAAAAGTTGGTAGAAGACTGGAAACTGAGTTACTTGTGTTAACGTGAATTTCACATTGAAAAATTATTTGTTAAAGTTGAAGATTTTGTGAGAGACAATTAGTATTGTATTGATCTAAACTTTCATATAAACTAGTATTTCAATGTTTTACTTGAAGTTCGATTTCTAAAGTTTATATATATCTTTTATTTGCAAATACTAATGACCTAACTAGTATTTGAAGAGAAATTCAGATGCGCATTAGTTTACCCCCTTTGAAAATTATGTGAAGCCCATAAATACTTGGAAACGGAAAGTTAAAAAGTAAAATTGACAGTGGAGTGTAAATGATGCTATTGAGTGCAATTTACTCTTTGTTTTTTAATTTTCTTCCTTTGTGTTTTGGTGAAAAAGATCAAAAAGAAGTTACCACATTTACTAGAGCCAGCTCGCAGAAGAAAGAGAAAGCAAGGACTACGAAAGAAGCACTCATGAGTATGACATGTGAATATGAGAAAAAAGAAGAAGAGAATGCTCAGGGAGCAGAACTAGAATTTAAAATTTATGAATTTGCCTATAAATTCATAACTCATTTTAATTACTGAGTTTAAAATTAAATATTTAGACAGATTAATGAATTTCATCTAAGCAAAACTACAATTATTAGGTTCGTCGGAATCTGTAAGCAATTCACTAACTTCGCCTATGTGCGTATGGTTAGAGATAGTGGCATGAGTTAGTGAAGGTAATGGTATGAACTGAATTTATGAGCGTCACAATCTTTATCAAGTTAAGGAAACTTTATCCTATAAAAAATGAGAAAAATGTAAAGGTTGAAAACGTGCTAGGTTAAAATACATATACAAAGTCTTGCATGTGGGTTGCATAAGCTTTGAGTCAAACTTAGTACTAAAAACTAAAGAAAAATATGGTATCTATCAGTTTCGTTCTCGTAGGGGAACCTAACTTGCCCTTTTGTAATTCTCAGTGTGGGAAATAAATAAGATGTGAATATGCATGTGCTCTTTTGAGTACTATTTACTACATTTTTCTCTTGTCTTTTTTAGCTTTATAACTTGTTATAAAGTTAATTATCTACTCCTTCGTTTCATATTGTTTGAGGTAGTTTGACTCCACACGGAGTTTAAGAAAAAAGAAGAAGATTTTTAAAATTTGTGGTCTTAAAAGATTAAGGGGTAAAAGGTTTGTGGGGCCATACCATTTGTGTGGCTATAAAAGCTTCTCACTAAGGGCAAAAAGGGTAAAATGAAGAGTTTAAAGTTGAATTATTTTCAAATTTAGAAATGTGTCATTTATTTTGGAACAGACTAAAAAGGAAAGTACCTCAAACAATATGAAACAGAGGGAGTAGTTGTTATGAATTAATAGACACTTTATATTTTTTATTCCTTTTTTCTAAATGAATGTCATAAGTGGCCCCGTTGAGCTAATTGAGTTACCGTTTATTGGCTGGTGTTTCGCATGCTTTTTGTTGGCTTATTTGTATTATTTTCATTTTTATATCGTGATGCATATTTGGTACTCCATAATAGAATAGGTAACATTTAACAACAGCCACATAATTAATAGGGGGAAGGCTCAATCTGACAGCTTGAGATGGAACAATAGCGAATCTGATGATGTGGATTTGAGTTGAAAAAGTGTGTCGAAATATATATTTAATTTTGTCTGTATTTTTGCACATATATATAGAATATCGCTACGAAATGGTTGGTTCATTTTAACATGCATTTCCATGGCTTGATCCATGTGTCCAAGATGTCACGCGTTGGAGTCACGAAAATAGTCTCTTGTCAAAATGTAAGGTAAGGTTATGAGGGTGTTTGCCTAAGCTTATAAGCCGGTCAAACTAGCCTATAAACACTTTTCGGCTTATTTACACGTTTGATATAGTTAAAAGTGCTTATAAGCAAAAAATAAGCCAAAAGCCATAAGCTGGTTACCCCCAGCATATGAATGTTAGCTTATAAGCACTTTACCAAAATTTTTACTATTTTATCCTTAAAACATTCCTTTTCAAAACAAAACTCCTACGTCGTACTCACTACCTCATGTATTTTTTCAACTTAAACCCCGGCCTCTTCAAGTCTGCAATTCTCATTGTCTATTTGAGGTAAGCAAATTCTCTACCCCTTTGCATATTTGTATCTATATGATTATGTATTAATCATTGAACTGTATGTAATAAACGAGGACATATCAAATTTTTGGCGTATTGCTTTCTAGGTGTTGTGGTAATGAAGACAATGTTTCTCTTCAAATAATTTATCCTATTTAGGTTTATTCATTTACTGAGAAACTTTTTGTCAATTATTAATTATTATAACTTATGATTATATGATATCATAAAATAAATTATATGTATTATAAAAATTATCTTATCTATTCACAGTTGTAGTTAAAATAAATGGCAAATAGAATATTTTGTATTTGAATAGATCTGGAATCTAAATTTTTGAAGAAATTACGCTCTTATAAGTGTAAATAGTTCTAAGATTATTCAAGTCATTTTAACTGAAAAAAGAACTTATCAGCACTTTTTTATCAAATACTGCAGCACCGAATTATCAATTTCAACACTTATATCCAAACACGTAATTGCTTATTTATTAAATCAGTTTCAACACTTAAAAGTATTTTTCAGCTCCTAATGCTTATAAGCTATTTCAAATTAGCTAATCCAAATGGACTTTATATACAAATAGACTCATGTGGTCCGGCTTTTTCCTAAACCCAGCGCATCCCAAAAGCTTAATGCACCATGCCCTTTTTTTTTTTTTTTAATTTATGTCTGGATCCCACAGTCCTACGCTGCTAGTCTTCTCAAAGTGTCTTTCTCGTTAAGAGTACTTTCTGCATTTGAAATGTCATTAAGATTTTAAATAATTTTACATGACCAAATTGTGTGGAAAAAAAAATGAGATAACCTCCTTTTCTTTTCAGAGAGAATATCATAACTTTTTTTTCGAAGAGAATATATAAGTTTCTTTTTTCCGCCTATTATCATAAACTTGAAAGCATTCTTCTTAAGGATATCTTCCCCCAAATTAAATGTTCCAATATGATTGGAGGATTCCAGATTAAGTTTTGGTTAAGGAATTTCATGTCAGACTCAGAAAAACAATTTCGTCATTCTAGTATTTACAATGAGATAAAATTAACCTTTTCGTAGATTGTTGCTTTATAGTGAAAATATACACAAGTCGAACGAAACTATTTAATAACTATTCGCATTAACAATTAGATAAAACCTTTTAGTAATTCACAAGATAGTTTGCAATAAAAAGTAAATGGACAGCAACATAATGTATTTGAGGATTAAGTCTAAAGAGAAAATGGTTGTCAATATCCAGTACTTAGAATTTAAGTTATATACAATGTCAGTAGTCCCTTTTATATATTATCAAGTCATCCAAAAGAGCCTCCTTAATGTGATTTGTAATTATAAAAATAAAACAGGTTACATATAAATGACCTGATGGTGTGAATATTTTTTACACAACCCCATATATATATATATATATATATATATATATATATAGTGAAATGAGGTTGATGGGCATAAGTTTCAAAAGACAAGGCCATCTTCTAATGCAGGTATTACGCCATAGTTTCCTCACTCTCTTAACAGAATTAAAGGAAGTCACAATTGCATGATATTTTTTTCTCTCTACCCTCTCCCCTTTCACATTCACATGTGAATCAACATGCCCTTTCTTTTGTTTTTCTGTTTTGTATAGACCAATACGCACGTAACCAAACATTTTGGTTAGTTTGGCATATTGTATTCCTACCCTCATTATTATTTTGCTTTTTTATTGGTACACTTGTTAATCTTACATGACCTCTTATTGTTTTGGATTCCTTACCCTAATTTTAAT
This sequence comes from Nicotiana glauca, assembly GCA_026770625.1. Taxonomy (NCBI): domain Eukaryota; kingdom Viridiplantae; phylum Streptophyta; class Magnoliopsida; order Solanales; family Solanaceae; genus Nicotiana; species Nicotiana glauca. The sequence continues at coordinate 33,144 of MU784502.1, forward strand.
TTCTGAATTACCTAACACCTCCTTCCCCTTGTATAAAATGGTGTTTACGTACATAGATTAAGCTGCAGTACAAAATTGTACGCCATCATTAGTATATAGAAGTTAAACTAATCTATAGTAATATGTGTATACATAAATGAACATATGAGCCTCAACTTTATGTTTACTGCATAAGAATTATCGGATGGAAACTAAAATATAAAGAAAACGAAAAGATGATGTTTCGTGCCTATCTTTTAACTTCCAATATAATAGGGTGGAAGTCTTTACTCTTTGAATTTTTACAAAATATGAGATTAGTCAAGTCAAAGTTAAAATTTGGAGCTAATACCATCGGATGAACCACATCTAATTAATTCACATGCTCACCAAAGTTATCATGACTTTTGGAAAGCCAAAATTATATGTGCAAATGTATACATATATGCTCAAATTTTGTAATTAATTTTCGATTTAGAGTCTATCAAAAAACTGCTTTCCACTACTAATTTCAGCAATAAAAATTAATTAAATCCTTTCATAAGTAGCAAAACATATTAGCTGACTATAAGTGTGCACCCCATAACTCTTGAGGAAAAGGTTTAAATACTGAATACTTTTGTTGTATAAGGAAAAGTACAGATGACCGTAACTTCGGACCCTTAAAAAAAAACATAAGAGATTAATTAAATATGAAGAGCTAAGAATTACAAAACAAGGGGTTGAAATTAGGCGTGCTTTGTTTTCCTTTAAAAAGAAATTTGAGATAATGTGATATAGACTGATGGGCCATTGGTTGCTTTCACTAATTAACTGTACTTAAAGTATTTCTTAATCTCAGGGTTGAAGGGTTCCATCCATTTTCCATTTTTGTACACGAGGACAAACCCCTTAGTCTTTTTTGTTCAATGAATCAGTTGTCAAGCACAAAAAAATTAAAAATATCACCAGCGCCTGAAATTAATTAAAATTACCTAACTTATAGTACAATGTATTTAAAGAAGAAATTGTTATTTAGCATGATTAATTAACCCCATGCATCTAGAAGTATATAATTTTCTTTCTATACACATAGTGGTGTATGACGATATGCTTTCATCGTACTAAGTATGAAATGATAACTAGACACCTTAATCCTCATTGATCTTAGTGTTTAACCAAATTTAGGCAAAAAAGAATAATTAACTCGTCTTCGTTTAATATCCATTCACTTATATTTTTGAGAAAAAGATGGAGATATGCTCTTTAGTCTTTACAAATACATTTCATGTTGGCATTTATGCTATGCATGAGAATGATATTGTTCTGACTCATTTTGATGAGAATATACTTGCAATTGTTTTGAAAATAAAGATTTTTAAGATAAAAGGACCAGAATCAAATCTCTTTTGCAGCTCATTTCATGGTATGACAAGACAAGAAAATTAAACTGCTATACCTTAAAAAGGAGAAGTATCAAAATAAAAATAATACTAATTATAATATAGCAGTCTTCATGAGGTGATGTGAATTCACATGGAGTATTATGTCTTTTATTTGCTTGTTTCAACTATAACATTATGAATATAAAAAATATGTCTATTATCGTACCAACGTTGAATATTTTTGTTTGAAATTTGAAAAGGAATGAGTGACTGCACAGATATACAATTCGCTAAGAATGAAGTTTTGTTCATCCACTTACTTCACTATACATGTTGTGACTTGTGATTAATAAATTTGTAGAGCTTTTAAAAAACATGTTCTATAGCATAATGGGAGAATAGATGACCAATTCATAGCACAATTGTCACCGAAAATCTTTATAAATTGGATATCAATCTAACTTTTTAAGGATTACAAGCATTCTTGTCATTCAAAAAATCTTATCAGAACAAAATGTTAAGTCAGGCCTCATAATGCTGGCCTTTTGGAGAGACGCAAAATTTCTTGTAAAGTTTGAAGGCTTGTTTCACACTTTATGGGCAATGTGGACCCTCGAATAGGTTGTAAATGGGCCACCATTTTAAAGTGGAGTTTTTTTACATGTTTGATCCTTTTTTAACTATTATTTATAAAAATAACACCATTTATTATTTATTTCATAAAGAGCACATTTTTTTTCATTCATGGCACATTATAAAAATTAAGTTCAACATCTAATAAGTTAACTCACTCACTAATCACGGGAAGTACTTTTTTATTGTCCATCTTCATTTTTCCTTTACGGCATTCATCTTCTTCACTCCATATTTTGAAAAATTGTTGCATATCTCAATGCCACCTAAATCAAGATTTATTGATTTATACATCTTTTATACTATGTATATCAGGTATCACTTTAATTCAAAATATATATTTATGTGTATGGTTTTTGTATATTTATTTGTGAAGTGCTATCTGATTTTAAGAGGTATTTTTAATGTATATTGTATTTTATAATATATATACATATATATATATATATATATATATATATATATATGTATTGTATATATTAACGTATATTATTATCGAAATAAGAGATTTATGTTAAGAAAGGAAGAAATAAGTAAGAGAAAAACTTAAGAAAGATAATTAAAAATAAAATGAATGGAATAAATTTTAAAAATATATTGGCTTCGGTAGAAAACAAAACTAAAAAGATAAAGAAAAAGAAGAAAAACTAATAGTTAAAGAGAGGAAAAAAGACATGATTTTTGTACAAATAATTATTAACTTTCCATTCAAATTTCTTATGTTTAGGGATTAATAGTTAATATTCCTATTTTAATGGAACTGTGTGCTACAAATATAAATATTTTCCTGCCATATCTGTAATATTGAATTTCATGCTAAAAATTTATTATATTTCTTTTAAACTGTGATAGTTACGTAAAGTCTCCTTTAAAATGTGATTCTTGGGAGAAATTCAAAAATAGCCAGATTTACAAGCGGTCATTCAAAAATAGCCACAGTTTCAAAAGTAATCGATATTTAGCCACTTTTCATGTAAATATAAAACAGAACGAAGATACTATTTAAAATCCGAAAAATATTCTAACATATTATAATGGAGTTCCAGCATAAGTATATTGGAACTCCAACATATTATAATGGAGTTCCAGCATAAGTATACTGGAGTTCCAGTATAATATACCAGTCCAGTATAATATGCTGGAAGTTCATACACAGGTGCTCCAATCTCCAGTATATTACTGTCACACCTCTTTTTTCCGACTAGGGTAGGAATTTTTTTAATTAAAGTGACAATAATCGAAATGAGATTATTTATTTAATTCAGAGTCGCCACTTGGAATAATTTATGGTGTCCCAAGTCACCGGTTTATTTTAAATCCAAAATCGAGGAAGATTGACTATAAAGTTTGCGAAAACCAGAAGACCGGGTAAGGAATTCTGTTAACTCGGGAGAAGGTGTTAGGCATTTTCGAATTTCGTGGTTTTAACACGGTCGCTTTAACCATACCTGGCTATGATTGTTTAATTACATGTTTAAGAACCTATGTATATTTTACCCTTTATGCTGCTTTTAATTATGGCGTTTTATGGATTTAATCTTTGAAGGGATTACATGTGTGTAAATCTGCTTTATTTGGGGCGCTAAAATCATGTCACGCAAAAGTGTACATAATTAGTCACGCTTATTAATTTAAGATTGTTTGGCCGAAGTTGCAAGAATGCATACCTCGATTTAATTTGGAAAATCATAATTATGTCACGCGAACATGCACACAATCACGATGATAGATTAAATCGCACCTAAAGCATTTTCTACGAATATTCATTTTTAAATTGTACTCGTGTCACGCGAACGCGTACACATTTAACATTTTTAGTATTATTAATATTATTTCGTTCAAAGTTGTGCGAACACATACCTTGGTTTTAATTTTGGAGATAATAATCGTGTCACGCGAACATGTACTCAATCATGACGGTTATTTAAGCGCGCGTCTAAAAGCCTTTCGATGCAAATTTGTGAATTTGTTTCATCGACAAGATGATTATGGAAGAAATTGCATCCATTATTTCTAACCAAATAGGCTCTTTCACAAATTTATCCCTACAACAACATTAACGATGGAAACATATGCATTGTCGATCCACAAACAAATAGCCACTGCGAGATACGGTCTTAAGTTTCAGCAAATTGCAAAATTAGAAGTTATTAATGGAATTCACCCTATGTAATTAGCTCATTGGTGACCCATTGCTAACATGAAAACAGTACGGGACGAAAAAAACATCATAACAACTCCTTTCATTTAAAGTGTGTAGGCCGTAGGAATACGAAGGCCATTGATATCCAATTTTTTCCTATGTATTTTTATATACAAAATACTTTTAAAATAATATATATGCATATAAAAGCATGCCCAAGAATTTTAGTATTTTGTAAGATTTTAAAAATTAATTTATTGTCCATTTTAGCATTACAAAATCAATAATTATTTCAAAAATTATCAATTTTAGTAAATAATATATTTTATTCCCATCTTTATACCAAAATACAGTTAAGATGATTTTTGTATATTTTTACAAATTTATTTGATATTTTAAAAGCTAAATTGCATATAATTGCAATTCTAGCCTATTTTAAGTTTAATAGCATTTTAATTATAAAAATTAGTTCCAGCATTTTTAAATTAATATTCATGTATTATTAACTGACTCAGTATTTTTAATTTACTTTTAAAATTATTTTTACTAGTTTTATAAAAATAAAAGGAAAAATTGGCTATTTAACATTTAGCCTCATTTATTTTTGCAATTACAGCCTATTTACGTTTCAATTTTAGCCCTCAAATTGACCCAATCCTAACCTCAATTGGACCTGCCCAATTCCAATTTTACCCAACCCCTTAACCCATTTATTTAACCCGCCCGGATTTCCTTTCAATCCTGGCCGTTGATCATTTTGATCAACGGCCAGGATCACCCCTTTCCTTTTTAATTCACCTACCACACCCTAATCCCCCCATTTTGTTTAGTCTGCCGTCCTTGAATACTCTCCACTCCTAAAAATTCTTTCGAAGGTTCTTCGAAACCCTAACCGTCTCCGACCCTTTTCACCGTACTTTCATCGGAATCCATGGCTTCTCAGGTCATGGATGGTCTGTACTCACCCCCTCCACCATTAGACCATAGGTGTTTGAAACTTTGAGGTCTGACCTCGATGGTTCTCTTTCAGACCTTCTCAGATATATGGTTCTATGGCCTCTCCGGCCATGCTCAGGCGTATTCAAGCATTAGGAGCCTATTTCCAACCTCATCCGACTCCAGTTCGGAGTTTCTTCCAAGCCTTTCTCATTTCTAGGGTTTCTCCGAAATCCTAAGCTATTCGAGGTTTTTCTTTGTTTGTTCTCTTAGATGTGTGATATATTTATGTTCTACTGGATTTTTAAAGTATTTTCCCAAATCCTTCTTTCAAAAATTGCTTCTCTTCGATTTAGGGTTTCTGAAAGGTTTCAAAAATATTTTTCTGATTCTTTTCTTTGTGTGTGTTTGTTTACATTATACTCGTATGTTTTCTTTCTCTAACACACATGTGTTGTTCTTCTGTTTTCTTCTAAAAACGATTCTTCTATACCTTTGTATTCTACTGTGCTTTTAGACTAGGCTCGCATGTTAAATTTTATTATGTTTTCCTACATGTTCTTTGCTATATTTTCCAGTATTCTTCTACTGTATGTGTTCCTACCAAGTTCTTAAGTTTGTTTTTCTTTACTGAACTTTTATTTGAGTTCTAAGCATGCTTCCTTTACTGTTCCTTAAGTTTATATCACTTCTTCTCTCTTCTGAACTTGCTTAAGTTTCGAGCTTTTCTCAAACATGTTCTTTATGCTTTCAAACATGCTATCATTGTTTGTTGGTTTCTCATGAGTCTCTGAAAGAAACCTCTCAGTCTGTTTCAATGGCTTGCCTTATCATCTCTATGCATGATTCTAGTGGAAAGCCCTAGAATTTGGGGGTTTCTTTGGCAAGTTCGATTTTGTGTTTTGACTGGGGTTCTACTTTGAAACCCTAAACTCTCAGACTCATTCTGAGTCTATAAATTGGATCTGAACCTTTTTATGGCTTTTTCTATGATAGTCTTTTCTAATCAACATGACAACTCCTTATATGTTTGATATTTGTGTGCTTTATATACGAGAAGTTCTTCTTTCAAAAAAAGGTCTTGCCAATTATTGATTGATTTAGAATTTCTTTTAGTAAGGTTTGATTGATTGTTATTGATTTCCCTTAAGTAAAACCCTTTCCTCTCTTTTCTTGACTTGGTTCATTCGAACAAAACCTTCAATTTTGATTTTACCGACTGTTTGATTGATTCCCTTTCCTTATTTTCACAAGCCGTGTACCACTAGACTTTTTCCTTAAATAAAGTCCTATGTATTTACCCTTTTTGTGTTACTTTGGAAAAGATCTCAATCAAATTGTTTCCTTAACTGTCTTCTACCTGTTTGAAATTAGAATCCCTTAACTAAAGGGAGATTTTATGCGATTGATTGCAAAGTTATTTTCTTACATTTTATTCCTTGCCTTCTACACTATAAAAGGGGACTACCCTTCTGCACTTAATATGTACAATTGAGTACTCTTTAGGACAACTTCGAATTCAATACTTTTACACACTTTCAGCTTATACTACTCACCTCACACTCTCAATTTCAATACTTTCACATTCTCATCCGAGTTTCTTCTGGCTGTTTGCTTGCAATTTGGGCTTTACTACTACTTTTTCTCTGCTTATTTCTGAAACTGGTATACCCTAATTTAGTTTCAGCCATTACACCAATGTGTTTATTTACAGCTGCTGCAATCCTGTTTACTTTACTGTCCATGTTCAGCGATTAATCTGTATGCTATTCTCTTTGCACCTGTTTTCTACTGTGAATTCCTATACCCCTATTTAGGGGTGGGCATATTTTGGTCGGAACCGAATAAACCGACCGAACTGAATTTTTTTTAATTTCGGTTTTGGTTATTCGGTTTGTTCGGTCGATTTCGGTTTAAAATTTTAAAATTTCGGTTTTTTGGTTCGGTTTACGGTTATTAAGTTTTTTAGTTCGGTTAATTGAAAAAATGAATTATTAGCATATATGTTCTTTAAGTTATATATAGGCTAAGCCCATAGGTAATACATTAATATTATTAGGTCCAATCTATTAAAGACTCAACTTAATTAAGTAAGTCGATCAACTTTCCAATCTTAAAGACTTTCGGTCTATTAAAACTTCCATAGCATATGTGATAGATACCGGGAGAATTTCATATAGAGTTGTAATTTATACTATGTTTGAATTTTATGATCCATAATAGTGTGCAAAGTTTAGTCTATTTTTTTCTATAACCACAATATGTTAACCAATTTCAAAGTTTTGGGAAAAATCAACAAATTCGCCGGTCATATTATTACATAGAAGGAGTCCAATATAATAATGTTCAAACCGAAAATCGAACTAAAATAACCGAACCAAAATTAGAAAAATTGAACTGAACCGAACTTATTTCAGTTCGGTTTCGGTTTCGGTTACTACTTTTACAAAACCAAAAACTGAATAATCGAACCGAATTTCTTCAAACCGAACCGAACCGACCGAATGCCCACCCCTACCTCTATTCCCTCTGAGTGTTTGAGTTAAGGTCCAGGCATGGCAGTATCCAAATTTTTGCTCATGATTGGACCTGATCCTTAATGGATCCTAACTCCCAAACAAATGTGGCTAACATGCTGGTTAGGGGTGTGCCAACACTCCTAATTGCTGGGTATAACCACCAGGCTGCCATGGCCTTCCCAGAATCCCCTCTCTTGCACTTACACTCATTCCTAGTTTCTAAGTTCTGGCCCCTCATATGAGCCTTGCTTTGGGGACCTTGAGTTCCCTCTGAACTTGGACATTTAAGGGTTATCCCTTCCACACTGCACTTTAATTTAATTCTGCAACTTATTTGGGTGTAAGCACTGCCCGGAGTTCATGAAGCTCCTGGGAACTCTGACACACCCAAGAATGAGAAAGGCTTTGAAAATCGGATCTTGGGAGTTGGTTTATTTCATGTTTCAAACTTGGAGTTTAAATTAGGCTCTCCTTGGTTGTACTTTAATTTCTGATGTGATGTAATTTTTCTTTTTCTGTATTCATTCTGGGTTGTAATAATTTGTAATAACTTATGGGGTGTATAGTGAAAAGGGGAGGGTCACTCATGCATGCATGTGGGTAGACATCATGTTCTTAGGTAGTTATTCATACAATCTCATCCTGCTTTTAGTTCTTCACTTATGCATGTCATTTAGAAATCCTGTCCATAGTTCTGCATTTATACATATAGAAATCCTGTCTATAGTTCTGCACTTATGCATTTCATATAGAAACTCTACTTATAGTTCTGCATTTACGCATATATAGATACCATGTCCTTAAGGTTCTGCATTCATATAGTCACCATGGCTATAGGTTTCTGTATTCTTGCATCATGTAGATAACCTGTCTATAAGATCTTTTAAATTTTACATTTTTGCATCTATCACTAGGCAAACGGTTTATAGGTTTAAATTAACAAAACTGCATTATAGGTACTATGCCTATAGGACTCTCGCACTTCTGTAAATGTTTTAAAAACCAGTCACGATTAGAAAGCATGTCTATAAGGGTAATCAACTGAATCTGAATCAAGTCTAAAATCAACAGTTTCGATACTCAACATCTGCAGAGTTTATGTTTTTCTATAATCAGAAAGCTTTCATTAAAATCAGTATACTTCGCATTGCTAGATATCATGCCTATATGTCTCACCTAGGCAAGCCATTAGGTAATTAATTAACTAAACCAGTCTTTAATAATTACAACCAGTAGGCAGGCCTAATTTGGACTTCTTATTTGAAAATATGTGATAAATCAGCCACGTCTTAATGTTTAAGTTTAATTAAAGACCTAATCAGTATCTGAAAGACATGCTAAAACTATATGTTCTTTATGTTGTAAGGAGGTTTGTTTGAGCCTTGTTTGTTATATGCTTCCCCATACTTGTCATGTCTGTTTTGAATATCGCCTTAGACTTTTGTCCTTTTTAAACTCTAAAAGCCAGTTTTCCCTCCCCTTTAGGACTAGTAGTCCCTAATACCTCTGGGGCTGCTAGGATTGGGATGTGTAATGGCATGCAATAAGTAACGAGACCATTCCATGATTTAATACCTTAACGAGGTGGGTAAGGGTAGACATGGATATGATGACCACGCGATAACACCAAGTGTATAAATGATTACCGGGTGTTGTGTGGGGTGATCCATGTTATTTATAAACCTAGGACCCCCTTTCCTCTTTATTTGTTTACTTCCTTTTTCCAGAATTTTAAAGCTATTTAGTTTTCAATTTCTTCAACTTCTTCTTTGACTTCAATTACTTGCACCTATTATGCAAATCTCTCTTTTAATTGTTTGATTTAAGTACTGTTTCTTCCCAACTTCCGTCTCTTCCACTTCTTTGTTTAAGTTACTTGCATCAATTATTTGACCCCTTCCCCTTTACTTGTATATCTTTTCTTTAATCGTAAAACTACCTTCTTCCAAATTTCAGCACTCTTTAAACCTCATGTACTTCTTTTATTTGCCACTATTAGGTGAAAGTTACCTAGTATTTACAATGCTTGATTATTTACTTATTTTTTGTATTTAAAGTCACAATTGTAGCATGGCCAGGAACCAAACTAGTGGATCTTGAAGGATGCCTAACACCTTCCCCTCGAGATAATTTCAAGCCCTTACCCAACCTCTGGTTTTCCAAATTCAATTCATTTTCTAGTGTCCTAATGCATTTAATCGTTAGGTGGCGACTCTTCTAAATTGCAAACCCAATTCCCAAAAGGAAAAGAGTTGTCCGCCCAAATGTCATAAACCCGATTTCACGAGAAAAGGGGGCATCGACAACATGGTGACTCTGCTGGAGATTTCTTTAAGGCTTTTACCATTTCATGCTATTTGTGACTCTATGCTTCTTTACATGTATTTACTTGTTTTTACGTATTTATTCTTTCTTCTACTACGAAACTGACTTGGCTCTTTGTTTCTTTTATTTAATGTTTTCCTTTATCGCCTTCCTTCAATACTGTTGTAAATTATGAGAAACTGTTGTAATTATTACTTTATGAACGTGGAAATACATGACAACTTGTTAGTTATTGTAATTGGATTTTTCAACATTATATTCCACTCATGCCAAACAAAATACCATAGCAACGTTTATATTGAGTGGTTGCGCCCTTTCAATATTATCACCCTTGAAATTTGGTAAAGGCATATTTGCGGTAAAACTAATCGATCAGCGGTGCCGTCGACAATTCTGGGCCTTTCCCTCTTGAGTTGTCCGCTCAAGGGTACCGGTCTAATGCCCCATAGAAACCCTACTCTGTTTAATTGTGCATGCATCATTTTCAAACCTAGCCAAGTTAGTTATATCGTCCGCATAATGACTATTTAAGATAGCGTTGTCCAAAGTCCACTGGGTCTCCCTGAAACCCCAAACGGACACTACCAGGTTTAGTGCATTCATTTGGAGAGCTAAATGCTCGTTATGCTAATTATTGATATTATATAATCGAGTCTGGTGGGAGGGCCTAACTTTTTGTCTTGCAGAAAATGAGGCATGAAGTCCCCAGATTTGGCATGGTCACCAATATCTACCCCAAATTGCTAAATTGGTGGGGAGATCTTCATTCCAGCGATCAAGCTCTTGTCAGGAAGTATCTAGGAAACCTGCCTTCTCTCCTAGACATTCAACCTAGCAACAAAATCATAGAAGCTGCAACTCTATTTTGGGATTGAGATAGGTCAGTATTTCGCTTTGGAGACATTGAGATGACGCCTTTGCTTGAGGAAATAGGAGGACTAGCTGGGATACCGTGGGAAATTCCGAGTTTTCTAATGCTGAAAAATTGCAAGGGTAGGGACTTTCTCGAAATGATGGGTCTAAAGAAAAATCCCAACTTGACATGTTTGAAGGAGTCATACATTCCGTTTGACTATTTGTATGAAAGGTACGGCCACAACAAATCTTACCGTACTTATCCCGACGAGTTCACCCTCACTTCATTGGGGCACATCCATTGAAGGGTCTTTGTCTTCATGTTCTGTTTCTTGGGGATGATAATGTTTCCAATGAAGAAAACAAGAATCAATACTAGGCTAGCCATGGTCACCAAAACCTTAGTGGAAGGAATTAACAGACAACCGTTCAGTCTTGTGCCAATGATAGTTGCAAAAATATACCGAGCCCTAGAAAGTAGTCAATAGGGAGCCAAACAGTTCGAGGGTTGTAATTTTCTACTCCAACTATGGCTCATGGAGCACCTCCAAAGAGGTGAGTACCGGCAAGAAATGCATCATAGGGACCGGGACGATCATATCGCCTTTCATCACCCGAAGCGAATGAATTACATGCCCAACATATTCGCCCAACTAGAGAATGCTAGAGAATGGGTCGAACTCTTTGACAATCTTACTGAGGACCGAGTGCAATGGATGTTCAAGTGGTTCTCTACTGAAGAATTCATCATCCGATCTAGGGATGCGCCATTTCTGATACCGAATGGTTTGAGAGGGACCTACCCATATTTCCCTATCCGGGTTATGAGACAGCCAGGCAGGAAGCAGGTTATACCAAGGGTCGACAAGATGAGTCACTTCCGAGCCGACTTTCAGGATGATGATAGCCCATACAGGTGCCAGGCTCAGCATTTGTGGCATTGCAAATTGTCTTAGGAAAAGACACCATCGAACCAGATCGCTACCATGCTGGTTGTAACCCACACTATTTAGGATGGCTAGAAGACAATCATAACAATTTGGGTCAGCCCGGTTTTGTTCAAGGTCACAGGATCATCAATGAAAAAGCTGAAGCACAGGTAAAGTACAACCAATTGCACAAAAGGATACAGGAATGTGAAAATGAGCACCGTGAAATACAAGAAGCCAATCAAAAACTAATTGGAGAATGGAAGCATATGGCTATCAGCGCCAACAAATGACTGATCTGCTTGGAGCGGGGTATAGTGGAACTAGAAAAGAAGTTTCTGAAGAGGGTCGAAGATTACCGAGTTGCTGAGGGAAATGAAGGCAGACATCTGGCTAGGGCTTACTTGCTACTGGGACTGCGCGATCTGGGAGAGCTGTTCGAGGGAGCTAACATTGCCAAATCTGGGGAAGGTCCTTCTGGGACCAAATAGATAGGAGTTTTTCTTTTCCTTTGAAAAATGTAATAAGGCCTATGGGCACTAGTGACATTTTTATTCCATGTTATTTAGTGTCGTTTTGGGATTCGACTTATTTTTTTTATCAATAAAATGAGGCATTTAACATTCTAAGTTCTCCAAATTTACTTGTCACTAGGCCTACCTCGAGCACAACAAGGTCCCCAAAATTAGGACACGCTTTATATTTCCTGCACTACGTGTTTAAATATTGCAACATCTTTTCTTATAATCGTTACTAACTTGTTACCTTTTTGTTTTTGCTTTTTTTCATTCCCTCCCCAAAGTTTAGTTCGTGAACTCTGGCAACATCAACTTAATTTATAAGATCCAGGGTCCTTCCACCTACTCCTCCTCCCAGTCCTGTCAGGCACAAAGGCAAAAGAAGAATGGAAGATTCAAACAACTCAACTGAACGGGTAGAGTTTACTGATAGTGCCATGGTCCCCAAGGAGAAGGCCTCTCAGATAGAACAAAAATTACTGAAGTTCCAAGAAGAGCTTGATCAAGTCCGGAATTTGGCATGTCTGTCATTTTCCCTTGCCGCCCCAGAAGTTACTCAGAAACCCGTGCCTCCACAAAATGTCCCAAACCATCCCTCTCCTTACCACCATTGCAATTCTTGCCACACTCCCAACAATACTCAGCTGCTCATCCCGGAGCCATTGAAATCCACAAATGACCATTGCCACAGCCAACAAAATACCCCCATCTATGTGGAAGCTGTGCCGCACCCTACTCAACCCATCTCAAGCACACCCGAGTTCGATAATAAAGACTCGCTCATTAGAAATTTGGTGGAAGAACTTAAGAAGCTGACTACCAGGATCCAAGGCATTGAAGGTAGTAAAGGAATTAAGGGGCTAAACTATGAAAATTTATGCATACAACCCGATGTCGAACTGTCCGAGGGGTACAAACCTACTAAGTTTGAAATATTTGATGGTACAGGGGATCCCAGGGTTCACTTGAGGACATACTGTGACAAGCTGGTCGGAGTAGGGAAATCTGAGAAGATCCGCATTAAGCTTTTCATGAGGAGCCTGAAAGGAGATGCTCTGTCTTTGTACATTAGCCAAGACCCAAAGAAGTGGTCAAACTGGGTTAGCATGGCGTCCGACTTCATGTATAGGTTCAGGTTCAACATGGAAAATGCACCAGGTGTGTCTTACATTCAGAATTTAAAGAAGAAACCCACAGAAACATTTCACGAGTATGCCACTCATTGGAGATCAGAGGCTGCTAAGGTTCGACCTGCTTTAGGGGAAGAACAGATGAACAATTTTTTTGTCCGGGCTCAGGATCCGCAACCCTCTCCAAATTTTTTGAACAAACCTACCCGATATCTCCACTTACATATCAACCCTCTCTAAATTTCCAAACACCCACACCTTCCTACCAAGCTCCACCACCTACCTATCAATCGCCTCCACCTCCTACATACCGACCTGTTTCACCCAGATATTCCCAACCCGCACACGTCTACCAAGCTTACAACACTCAACCATCCCACTATAAATTACCTCCCACCCGCCAAAACTTTCCTAGACCTCGACCAAATTTCGACCGCAGACCTCCTAAATAGTATACTGCCATTGCCGAACCAATCGACCAGCTGTATGAAAGACTCAAAGCTGCTAGTTATGTCACCCCTATCCCTGCTATAACCCCTAAAAACCCTTCCCAATGGGTCAACCCAAATAAAATCTGTGCATACCATTCTGGCATGAAGGGGCATACCCTTGATGAATGCCGCTCTCTGAAGGACAAGATCCAAGCTTGGATTGACAACAAGATCATCGTGGAGAATGAGCCTGCTCCGAATGTCCGCAACAACCCTCTACCAGGCCACAAGGGTGGAGGTGTTCATATGATTGAAATAGAGGACAACTGGGATCCCAAAGGATCAATCGGTTTGATCATGGAAGGTGACGACCCAAAGAAACCAACAATCACTCTTTATTCGATTGTAGTCCAAATTCAGCTTTCTAAAGATGCCGAGGTGAACATGTCCATACCACTTGAGTTTGAAATGCCAGCCTCTGCAAAGACGCTAACACCAATTCAGGTCGAGTTTGGGTCCACAAAGGTGCCTGAGCCATTTGAAGTTGCTTTATTACTTTCCAAAGTAAGGGTGCATATTCCAGTAACAATGACAGCCATAACACCATTCTACACAAAAGCCATACCATGGGACTACACAGCCGAGGAAAGAAGGAAGGGGAAAGCAAAGTTCAGGGAAGTAGTTGCAGCACAGGGTATGATAAGAACCTGCAGAGTTTATGCCTCGAAACACTTGGCTGAGTCGAGTAAGCAAAACTCTGGTCGACAAGCCATCATTGAAACCAGGCCCGATGATCTCTGGAGAAAGATACAAGCAAAGGAATACTCAGTCATTGGCCAGCTGAACAAAACACCGACCCAGATCTTTATCCTGGCTTTGTTATAGAGTTACGATGCACACAAAAATGCCCTGTTGAAGGTGCTGAGTGAGGCGTATGTACCCAGCAACATCACTAGAGGAGAAGCGGCAAACATGGTAGGTCAAGTATTGGAGAGTCACAAAATCACCTTCCACGAAGATGAGCTGCCACCAGAAGGATTGAGTCACAATAAGGCATTGGACACCACTGTGCAGTGCGAAGATTATTTTATTACCAGGATCCTGGTTGATGGAGGGTCTAGTCTCAATATTTATCCATTGTTAACACTAAGGACATTAGGAAAAATGCTGCATAAAATCAAGGATGGGGCCATCAATGTTAAGGCTTTTGACGGTTCTCAAAGGTCCACTATTGGGGAAATCAGCTTACATTTGCAAATGGGGCCTAATTGGTTTGATGTTGATTTTCAGGTGGTAGACGTGCCGGCGTCTTACAATCTATTATTGGGACGACCATGGATGCGTGCCGCCGGGGCCGTGACATCAACACTACATCAGGTAATGAAATTTGATGGAATCACCAGGGGATGATCATTCATGGTGATGGTAGTAATCCCATATATAGTCACCAGACCATTCTTGCAATTGGAGGAAGAAGAAGAATAGGTAGGGAAACTTACCACCACATCGAGCGGGTCAATGCCATCGATAAAGACAAATGGTGGGACACCAAAATTGAAAGCATACTGAATTGGAGCAGGTATGAACCTGGCAAGGGACTTGGCAAGAATCTCCAAGGAATCTCTAAGCCCATCAAGCTCAAGAAGCATGGCACCACCTTCGGATTGGGATATGAGTATACCTGGAAAGAATTCAAGGAATGGTCGCCACCCTGGCGCAGTCCTTACTATCCATTGGAGCAGCCGATATCCCATTTGGAGTAGACCTTCCAACATGCGTAGTTCTCAATAGGTCAGAAGAAGAGGAGGCACTAGTAGAAATGAAGAACTTGTTCCTAGAAGATGATGACATGGATTGCTAAGTTATTTTTGAAGAGGAGGGGGAGGAAGGCCCTTTCATACATGCTATAAACAAAGGAGCACGCCTCAACAACTGGACCTTCAAAACCACCAGAGCCCGGCGTGCCTCGGGGTAGCAAGGCTGAACAAAGCACCACACACTATTTTATTTCACTAGTTTATTTTCCTTTCACATTTTATTTTTTGCAAGAAAGGGCTCCTATGTTCAAAACACTTATGGAATTTATTAAAGTATTTCAATTTTCTTATAAATCTCACTCTTATTATTTTCTGTCATTACTTTACTCAAACATCATTACTATTACTTATCTTGATGAACCAATGACTGTGACCTGCAACGAGATAACGCAACAAACGGACATAGATTCAGAGGAAGATGATATACCAGAAGAGATTGTTAAAGAAGTTGAGAAGTTCAAAAATAGGCCTAAGTCCAACTTGGACGAGACTGAGATTGTTAACTTGGGAGATGCAGAAAACACCAAAGAAATGCGAATCAACGTTCACTTGTCACCATCAGAGAAGAAAGAATATACAGAGTTTCTAAGAGAGTATGAAGACATATTTGCCTGGTCATACGACGACATGATTGGTCTGAGCACATCCATTATGGCTCACAAATTGTCGACTGATCCGGCCTGTCCACCAGTGAAGCAGAAGCTCAGAAAGTTCAAACCTGACATGAGTTTGAAAATCAAGGAAGAGGTCACTAAGCAGGTCAATGCTAAGGTTCTAGGGGTAGTAGAGTATCTGACATAGTTAGCCAACATTGTTCTAGTACTGAAGAAGGATGGCAAGGTTAGAGTCTGTGTCGACTACCGGGATCTCAACCGGGCTAGTCCAAAGGATGACTTCCCCTTGCCGAATATACACATCTTGGTGGACAACTGCGCCAAGCATGAGCTGCAGTTATTCATTGATTGTTTTGCTGGATACCACCAGATATGGATTGATGAAGAAGATTCTGAGAAAACTGCTTTCATTATGCCGTGGGGAATGTACTACTAAAAGATGATGTCATTTGGGTTAAAGAATGCAGGGGCCACCTACATGAGGGCCATGACCACCATTTTCCATGACATGATACACAAGGAAATCATAGTGTATGTAGACGATGTCATCATTATGTCCAAGAAAGCCGCTGATCACATGGAAGATTTAAGGAAATTCTTTAATAGATTGAGAAGGTACAACCTGAAATTGAACCTCGCAAAATGTGCATTCGGGGTTCCAGCTAGAAAATTGCTTGTGTTCATTGTGAGTCATCGAGGGATAGAACTGGATCCATCAAAGTTCAAAGCTATTCAAGAATTGCCACTGCCAAAGAACAAGAAAGAAGTAATGAGTTTCTTGGGAAGACTTAACTACATTAGCCGGTTCATAGCACAATCTACTGTCATCTGTGAGCCAATCTTTAAGATGCTGAAGAAGGACGCCGCTACCAAATGGACTGACGACTACCAAAAAGCCTTCGACAGAATCAAGGAGTACCTGTCAGCACCGCCAATTTTAGTCCCGCCCGACCAAGGTAGAACCTTGTTACACTACCTTGCGGTACTAGATGGAGCATTTGGTTGTGTTCTGGGACAACATGATGAAACAGGGAGAAAAAAGCAGGCCACTATTATCTCAGCAAGAAGTTCACCCCGTACGAGGCCCGGTATTCTCTGTTGGACCGCACCTGTTGTGCTCTGACTCTGGTAGCTTAGAAGTTGAGGGATTATTTCTATGCTTACACCACATATCTCATATCAAGAATGGACCCATTGAAGTACATCTTCAAGAAGCCCATGCCCACTGGCAAGCTAGCTAAGTGGCAAATCCTGTTGAGTGAATTCGACATTGTCTACGTAACTCAGAAAGCAATCAAAGGATAGGCATTAGCAGATCACCTTGCAGAAAACCCTATGGACGAGAATACGAACCCCTAAAGACATCTTTTTCTGATGAAGAGGTATCCTTCATAGGGGAAGACATTGCAGAATCCTGTGACGGTTGGAGGATGTTTTTTGATGGAGCAACAAATTTCAAAGGAGTTGGCATAGGGACAGTCCTAGTATCAGAAACTGGTCAGCATTATCCGGTACCGCCAAGCTCAGGTTCCCCTGCACCAACAATATGTCCGAGTACAAAGCTTGCATCTTAGGGCTCAAGATGGCCATTGACATGAACGTCCAAGAGTTGCTAGTGATTGGAGATTCGGATTTGCTTATACATCAGGTCGGAGAAGAATGGGCAACCAAAAACTCCAAGATACTCCTGTATTTGCATCATGTACAGGATTTGAGGAAGAGGTTCACAAAGACAAAATTCTGGCATGTTCCCAGAGTCTGGAATGAGTTCGCCGATGCATTGGCTACCCTATCATCTATGATTCAGCATGCAGATAAGAACTTCATAGACCCTATTCAAGTAAAGATTCATGATCATCCAACTTACTGTGCTCATGTTGAGGAAGAAGTAGATGGAAAGCCCTGGTTTCACATCACGGAATATTTAGCCAAAAGAGAATACCCAAAACTTGCAAACACTACTCAGAAGTGCACACTTCAAAGGTTGTCCAATAATATCTTTCACAGTAGAGGAATCCTATATAGGAGGACTCCTGATTTGGGATTATTAAGGTGTGTCGACACGAAAGAAGCATCCAGTCTGCTAGAGGAAAATCATGTCGAGACCTGTGGTCCACATATGAACGGTTTCATCTTAGCCAAGAAGATAATCCAAGAAGGTTATTTTTGGATAACTATGGAGACGGACTGCATCCAGTATGTTCGAAAGTTCCACCATTGTCAAATCCATACAGACATGATAAAAGTGCCTCTAAATGAGCTTAATGCAACAAGCTCACCCTGTCCGTTTGCCGCTTGGGGAATGGATGTTATCGGACCAATCAAACCTATTGCATCAAATGGGCACATGTTTATCCTTGTAGCAATTGACTATTTCACCAAATGGGTTGAAGCAACATCTTACAGAGCAGTGACCAAGAAAGCCGTGGCAGACTTTGTCCGTGACCATATCGTTTGTCGATTCGGGGTTCCAGAATCAATCATTACTGTCAATGGTTCCAATCTCAACAGTGATTTGATGAAAGCTATGTGTGAAACCTTTAAGATCAAACACAAGAATTCCATAGCTTACATGCCTCAGATGAACGGAGCTATAGAAGCCGCCAACAAGAACATCAAGAAGATACTGAGGAAGATAGTAGAAAAGCATAAATAGTGGCATGAGAAGCTATCATTTAATTTATTGGGGTATCGTACCACAATCCACACATCAACTGGTATAATTCCTTATATGTTGGTTTATGCTACAAAAACGGTCATTCCCGCCGAAGTAGAAATTCCCTCCTAAGGATCATACAGGAAGTAGAGATCGATGATGCAGAATGGGTGAAGAGTCATTACGAGAAGTTGGCTCTTATAGATGGGAAGAGAATGAATGCAATTTGCCATCATCTTCTTTATCAGAACAGAATGTCCTGAGCCTTCAACGAGAGAGTCAAACCAAGACGGTTCACACCAGGGCAACTTGTGTTAAAAAAGATTTTTCCACATCAAGATGAAGCCAAAGGGAAGTTCTCTCCTAAGTGGAAAGGCCCATATATGGTTCATCAGGTTCTACCAGGAAGAGCCCTCATACTTGCAGAAATGGATAGAGAAGTTTGGCCAAAACCAATCAATTCAGATGCAGTTAAGCGATACTATGTGTAACCATTTGTGTTTTCCTTATGTAATTTGAACTACGTCTGACCTGATTCCTATTTAAGAGGGGATACGTAGGCAGCCTTATGGGTTCGGTCACAATTCAATAAAATTTTCATTTCCCTCCGCAATTGGAAACTGGGGTAGAATTTTGAGGAGGACCCTCAAAATTCCGTAACGAGAGAGGTTGAAATGTCCTGAACCACGTCATAGTCGTTGGTTCATCTAAAACTATTTCTTAAATATATATACATATGTCATATCTTTAACAAACTCATGCATGTTTATTATCGGAATTGCTTTGTTTAGCAACGCTACCCCAAGGATACCCGCAGTATCACCAAATCAGAGCCGAACCAATCAAGCAAAGGCAGTGGGGTCATGAACTAACCATTACTCACAATTTTTCTTTGGATGTAGGTACCCAAGTCACAAGCTTATATATTACGCACTCTTACTTCTCAGGAATACGACTCTCAAAATTATTGCTTCACAACCACTATAATGACCCGACTGATCGTTTTGTATTTTCGAACCCCGTTCCCTTAAATAATACTTTTCACACTTTCTTTAGCTACTTTATGACTTGCGGGGACGGGTGGTTCAGAAGTTAGAAGAGTTCTGAGCAAGATTAAGCCTAGTTGCTTCTTTAAGTTCCTTTAAAAAGGCTAAGTTTGACTTTGGTCAATATTTTGGGGAAACAGACCCGAAATCATGATTTGACAATTTTTGAGGGTCCGCGGGAAAATATGGAACCTGGGCATATGCCCGGAATCGAATTACGAGGTCCCTAGCTCGAGTAATGAATTTTTATGTAAAATTGTTAAGTTTAAGTTTCAAAGAATTAAATAAACTAAGAAATCATTTTTTTCATAGGTATCAGGTTCGGATTTCGATTCTGAAACTTGGTACAAGTCCAAAATATCAGTTAAGACCTACCCGTAAAGTTTGGTGTCAATCTGAGTAGTTTAAAGGCGTTTTGACCCGTTGGAGGAAAGTTTAGAACTTGAAGTTCAATGATTTGAGATAATGGGTTTTGGGGTGTGATTCCTCAATTTAACGTTGTTTTGAGTGTTTCAAGGGTTCGAGTAGGTCCGCCTCGTGATTTCAGACTTGTCGGTATGTTCGGGCGGGGCTCGGAAGCCCCGAGCGTCAAATGGTCGATGTTCGAGTGAAGTGGAAAACTTAGGAAAAACTCCATCTGCTGCTTCTTTCATAACCGCTTCTGCGGCATTTGGACCGCAGAAGCGAGACCGCAGAAGTGGTCGCCTCATCGTGGAAGCAGAAAGGATCAAGTCCTGGGAAACCGCAGAAGCGGCCCTGGGAAACCGCAGAAGCGGCCCAGGGACCGCAGAAATGGTCCCGCTCCTATGACCCCTAGACCGCAGAAGCGGTCCGGCTCAGTTCCCCTATTTCGCAGAAGCGGCCCTGGGACCGCATAAGCGATTCCGCTTATGCGGCCCCCAGACCGCAGAAGCGGTTGAGCCCCAGTTGCCAAGAAGCCGCATAAGCGGCCATTTTCCATTGAAGCGGAACCTGCAGAAGCGGGATTTCTCCCGCAGAAGCGAAACTCGCTGGGGACAGTAGGTCATTTAATACGAGCTCAAGCTCATTTCTTCCACATTTCCATCAACACTTAAGCGATTTTGGTGATTCTAAAGGGGGAGTTTCCACACATCATTGTAAGGTAAGTAATCCCTACTCACTTTTAGTTCAAATACATAAACATTAGGTAGATTTAACACTAAAAATTTGGTAAAATTCAAGAGATTAGAGTTAGACCTAGGGTTTAACCAAAACTACGATTTAATCCTACAAATTGCTATGAAATGAACTAGAAATCATATATTTGTGATCCTTAGGTGATAGATAACAACTTCCTTCGAAAAGAATATTGGAACCCGGGCACGTGGGCCCAGGGTAGGAACTTAGGAAACTCGTATTTATGGTTAGGAAATTGTTTAAATAACTAGAATTCGACCTCGTAAGCTCTTATTGACTAGTTCTTGCTTAATTTAATTAGTTGGTGCTCGTTTGGCTACAAATTGAGGGTTTGGGCTTATTCTTGATATCGGAAGTGCGTTTCGGAGCGAGGTGAGTCTCCTTTCTAACCTCGTAAGTGGGAATTGTCCCCTTAGGAATTATGTTTGAGTGTTTGTTGCTAAATGCGGGAACTATGCACGCGTTAGGTGACGAGATCCCGTGCGTAGCTACTACAATGTTAAATGTCCGGGTAGCTTAGGACCTACAACATGCCTATTAAATATATCTCTTGTGTTACATTGTTGTTATGAATACCTAGTGTATACTAGAGACTTAAAAGGGGGATACGAACATATTTCTATATTTAATTGAATTTGGATTGGTATTTTGACCATTTTTGGGTCATGTGTGTGAACTTGATATTTTATCCTTATTTGTGGATCGGGCCGATCGCCTCGGTATGAATAGATGCATCTATAGGCGCGCCGTCGACCCTCGACAAGTGTATAGTTTATTTCTGTTCGTTTGGGCCGTCGCCTCGGTATTATGTGCATTTTAATTGTGGAAAAGCTTATACATTCTTTGTGTTGCCATTATCTCACATGATGAACTATAAACCTGATGCTGTAAGATTCTTGACTTATACCACCTGCTGTAAACTGTTGATACTTGTAAATCCCATGTTTTGAATATATCTTACATACATATATAATATACATAAATAATATACATACATAATATATATATATATTAATTGACCTTAGTAAGTATCGAGTCGACCTCTCGTTTCTACTTCTTCGAGATTAGACGGAATACTTACTGGGTAAATGTCGTTTATGTACTCATGCTACACTTCTGTACACAATTGTACATGATTTGAGGCAGGTGGATCCGGTCATCACTCTGGTGCATATCAGTGAGCGCATCTGGGACTTCTACGGTGAGCTGCACTCCCTTCTTGCCGATCCGCAGCCGAAGAAGTCTTTCTTGTATTTTGTTGTTTCTGTCTATCCTGATTCTAACAGTAGGATAGGGTATTATTCATGTTATGTATATTCTACTAGTTGCCCGTAGCTTTTGACACCAGGTTCTGGCACACACAGTGGTAGACACTATTTTGGGTTGTATAACTGTCTTTTCATTTTATTGATCCCTGCTGGTTTATGACTTTAATTTGGGAAAACTTCTATCATAATGGTTTTTAGTAAAGGTAAATTGGAATTTAATTATTCTTCCGTGCTGGCTGGCCTGACAGATGGTGTTGGGCGCCGTCACGACCTATTATGGAAAATGGGTCGTGACAACATGGTATCAGAGCACTAGGTTCATGTAGGTCTCACAAGTTACGGGCAAACCTAATAGGGTCCTGTAGATCGGTACGGAGACGTCTGTATTTATCTTCGAGGGGCTATAGGGTGTTAGGAAAAACTACTCTTTATTCATTTCCATCGTGCAGTGGTCAGTATACTAAATTTCCTCTTCTATTCTCTCACAGATGGTGAGGACTCGTACCGCCGATGTTCCGGACCCGGGAGGAGTTGCTCCCCTCGTTGCCAGAGGCCAAGGTAGGGGCCGGGGGAGGGCACCGGCCCGTGGTAGGGGATGAGGGCGTCCCAGAGCTATTCCAGTTGCACCACCAACAGACCATGCGAGGGATCCCACTATTGAGAAACAGGGCGAAGTACCCGCAACTGTGCCTACTCCGGCAAATTTCATGACTGTGCCGGGATTTTAGGAGGTCATGGGCCATATGCTTCGGTTCATGGACACCATGACTTAGGCTGGTTTATTTCTAGCAGACCCAGCTACTTCGCAGGTAGGAAGGGGAGCACAGACCCCTACTACTCAGGCTCCAGTTCATGCAGCTGCGGTATATCAGACACCAGGTGCACTACCCGCAGAGGGGGTTCATCTAGTTGCTGCAGCGGTGCCCCAGCCTAGGCCGGCTGTGGAGTTTGATCCGCAGAAGTTACTAGACAGATGGACCAGACTTCACCCCCCATTCTTCAGAGGTGAGCGTCATGAGGACGCCCAAGATTTCATCCACAGGTGCAGGGACAGACTTCACGCTATGAGGATATTGGAGTCGCATGGAGTCGACTTCACTACTTTTCAGCTTGAGGGAAGGGCCCGTAGGTGGTGGCAGTCCTATGTTCTTGGTAGGCTCGCCGGTTCTCCTCCCATCACTTGGGGTCAGTTCGTACAGTTGTTCCTGGACATGTATATTCTGCCCTCTGAGAGGGAAGAGCTATGGTATCAGTTTGAGCACCTTGAGCAGGGTCAGATGTCTGTGACCGACTACAAGGCGAGGGTTTCTAAGTTATCTCGCCATGCACTTATGATACTCCCTACAGATGCAGAGAGAGTGCGGAGGTTTGTCGCTGGGTTGCAACCCAGTATTCGATCGGGTATGGACTGAGAGGTGGAGATGGGTACAGAGTACCAGCTTGTGGTCGATATTGCTCGTTGGATTAAGGGGTATCGTCAGAGGGCTAGGGAGCAGATGCAGAAGGACAAGAGAGCCAGATTTTTTGGAGAGTTCAGAGGTGCCCCAGCTAGGGGTAGAGGTTAGTATGGGAGGGGTCAGCCCAGTAGGCCCCCACCTTCAGCACCACCACCTCTTACCTGGGGTACTCCAGCACGTCCCTATTTCAGTGCCATGCTTGAGGGTTTCTACTGCCCGCCAGCTATTCAGGGTTCTTCCAGCGGGTATTCAGGTCCCCAGGGTTCTTCTGGTCTCTATTTTAGTGCTATACCGGAGACTTCATATCGTCCACTAGCTATCCAAGCTCCTCCCACGGGATCGACGAGTCATTAGGGACAGTCATCAGGGCAGCAGGTCGCCGCACCACGTTATTTTGAGTGCGGTGACACAGGACACATGAGGATATCCTGCCCCAAGCTTAGGGGCAAGGCAGTACAGCAGGGTTGGCAGCCCACGACTCCAGCACCAGCAGCCCAGCCACCTAGAGGTGGAGGGCAGAGTGGCAGAGGTCAATCCAGAGGTGGAGGCCAGACAGGGAGAGGTCATCCAGCTACTCCTCAGACAGGTGGAGGCCAGACAATCGGTGCTCCAGCCAGATTCTATGCTCTTCTAGCCAGGCCAGATGCATTGGCCTCAAATGCTGTCATCACAGGTACTATCTCCATTAGCGGTAGAGATGCATCGGTATTATTTGATCCAGGGTCCACTTATTCTTATGTATCATCTCTGTTTGCTCGTTTCCTGGCTATTTCTCCTGAGCCTTTGGGTGCTCCTGTTAATGTGTCCACTCTTGTGGGCGATTCCGTGGTTGTGAACCGGGTCTACGAGTCTTGTGTGGTTACTTTATGTGGTTTTGAGACTAGAGCAGATCTTCTGTTACTTGATATGATCGATTTTGAGGTTAGCCTGGGCATGAATTGGTTATCTCCATATCACGCTGTTCTAGATTGCCATGCCAAGGCTGTTTCTCTAGTGATGCCAGGGTTGCCAAGAATGGAGTGGAAGGTCTCCATGGTTGATACGCCTAGCAAGGTCATTTCTTTCCCGAAGGCTCAGCGCATGGTGGAGAAGGGGTGCTTGGCTTATCTAGCTTATGTGCGAGACACCACCGCAGAGTCTCCGACTATTGATTCAGTGCCAGTAGTCCGAGAGTTCGCCGATGTTTTTCCTTCTGATCTTCCTGGCGTGCCTCCGGACTGTGATATTGATTTCTCTATTGATTTGGCTCCAGGCACTCAGTCTATATCTATTCCACCGTACCGTATGGCTCCTAGGGAGCTGAAGTAGCTGAATGAGCAGTTGGAGGAGTTGTTAGCAAAGGGGTTTGTTAGGCCCAGTGTATTGCCTTGGGGTGCACCAGTGCTATTCGTGAAGAAGAAGGATGGGACTATACGGAAGTGCATTGATTACCGCCAGTTGAACAAAGTCACCATCAAGAACAAGTATCCATTGCCCCGTATTGATGATTTGTTTGACCAGCTGCAGGGTGCTAGGGTGTACTCTAAGATTGACCTGAGGTCAGGGTATCATCAGCTGAAGATTCGGGATTCAGATGTTCCGAAGACCGCATTCAGGACTAGATATGTCCACTATGAGTTCCTGGTGATGTCATTTGGCTTGACTAATGCTCTAGCGGCATTTATGGACTTGATGAACAGGTTGTTCAGGCCCTATATTGATTCCTTTTTTATCGTCTTCATTGACGACATCTTGATATACACGCGTAGCCTGGGGGAACACGAGCAGCATTTGAAAGTAGTGCTTCAGACCTTGCGAGAGGAGAAGCTTTATGCTAAGTTCTCCAAGTGCGAGTTTTGTCTAGAGTTAGTAGAATTCTTGGGGAATGTAGTGTCAGGAGAGGGTATTAAAATGGATCCCAAGAAGATTGAGGCAGTTCAGAGTTGGCCACGTCCTACTTCGGTGATCGAGATCAGGAGTTTCTTGGGGCTAGTAGGTTATTACCGGCGATTCGTGCAGGGTTTTTCATCTATGGAAATCCCCTCTGACCAGATTGACCCAAATGGGTGCCTCGTTCTGTTGGTTCGATGATTGTAAGGAGAGCTTCCAGAAGCTCAAGACGGCTTTGACCACGGCACCAGTTCATGTATTGCCTTCCGGTTCACGGATGTATACAGTGTATTGTGATGCTTCTCATGTTGGCTTGGGATGTGTGTTGATGCAGGAGGGGCGAGTTATTGCATATGCTTCACGTCAGCTGAAGGTTCATGAGAAAAATTACCCTGTGCAGGATCTGGAGTTGGCGGCGATTGTTCATGCTCTTAAGATATGGAGGCATTATTTATATGGAGTGTCATGTGAGGTTTATATAGACCATCGCAGCCTGCAGCATTTGTTCAAGCAAAGGGATTTTAATTTGAGGTAGCGCAGGTGGTTTGAGCTACTAAAGGATTATGACATTACCATTCTTTATCATCCAGGTAAGGCAAATGTGGTTGCGGATGCCTTGAGTAGGAAGGCGGAGAATATGGGTAGCTTGGCATTTATTCCTGTTGAGATGAGACAATTAGCTTTGGACATTCAGTCTTTAGCTAGCAGACTTGTGAGATTGGCTATTTCAGAGCCCAGCCGGGTCTTAACATGTGTGGTTGTTCGGTCTTCGTTATTGGGGGATATTAAGGCCCGACAGCTCGATGATCCACATTTGGCAGTTCTTAGAGAGACGGTACTTCAGGGAGGTGCCAAGGAGATTTCTATTGGCGAGGATGGTGTGTTACGGCTTCAGGGCCGTATATGTGTTCCTAATATTGATGGCTTGAGAGAGAGAGAGTTCTAGTGGAGGCCCACAGTTCAAGGTAATCCATTCATCTAGGTGCCGAAGATGTATCATGACTTGAGGCAGCATTACTGGTAGCGGAGGATGAAGAAGGACATTGCGGAGTATGCGGCTAAATGTTTGAATTGCAGCAGGCCAAGCATGAGCACCAGAGGCTAGGTGGCCTACTTCAGCGGATGCCCATTCCAGAATGGAAGTGGGAGCGCATCACTATGGATTTTGTTGTTGGGTTGCCACGGACTCAGCAGAAGGTTGATTCGGTGTGGGTTATTATGGATAGATTGACCAAGTACGCCCATTTCATTCCAGTGGCGACTACTTATACGGCAGAGAGGTATGCTCATATTTACATTCGGGAGATAGTGAGGTTGCACGGTGTGCCGGTCTCCATCATATCAGACAGAGGCCCTCAGTTCACTTCCCATTTCTGGAGAGCTGTTCAGAGTGAGTTGGGGACCCGCGTGGAGCTTAGCACGTCATTCCATCCTCAGACCGACGGGCAGTCGGAGCGAACAGTTCAGATTTTAGAGGATATGCTTAGAGCATGCGTGATTGACTTTGGGGGGCAGTGGGATCAGTTATTACCCTTGGTAGAGTTTGCATATAATAACAGCTATCAGTCCAGCATAGAGATGGCCCCGTATAAGGCATTATATGGTTGGCGTTATCGTTCTCCGATCGGGTGGTTTGAGCCTGGTGAGGCTAGGCTGCTTAGTACAGACTTGGTTCAAGATGCCTTGGATAAGCTAAAGTTGATTCAGGAGAGACTCCGCATAGCTCAGTCCAGGAAGAAGAGTTACGCGGATCAGAAGGCTCGTGATGTATCATTTATGGTTGGCGAGAAGGTTCTCTTGAAGGTTTTTCCCATGAAGGTCATTATAAGATTCGGAAAGAAGGGCAAGTTGAGCCCAAGGTTTATTGGCCCCTTTGAGGTGTTGAGGCGAGTTGGGGAGGTTTCCTATGAGCTTGCTTTACCTCTGAGTTTATCAGGATTTCATCCAGTCTTCCATGTATCGATGCTCCGAAAGTATCATGCCGACTATTTGCATGTGTTGGATTTCAGTACCATTCGGTTAGATGAGAGCTTGAGCTACGAGGAGGAGCCAGTTGCCATTATTGATAGACAGGACTGCCAGTTGAGATCCAAGAAGATTTCTACGATAAGAGTCCAGTGGAGGGGCCAACCGGTCGAGAAGGCAACCTAGGAGTCCGAGGAGGACATGCAGAGCCGATATCCCCACTTATTCAGCAGTCCAGGTACCTTTCTATGTCCGTTCGAGGATGAATGTTTGTTTAAGAGGTGGAGGATATAACGACCCAACTGGTTGTTTTGCATTTTCGAACCCCGTTCCCTTAAATAATACTTTTCGAACTTGCTTTAGCTAATTTATGACTTGCGGGGACGGATGGTTCAGAAGTTAGAAGAGTTCTGAGCAAGATTAAGCCTAGTTGCTTCTTTAAGTTCCTTTAAAAAGGTCAAGTTTGACTTCGGTCAACATTTTGGAGAAACAGACCCGGAATCACGATTTGACAATTTCTGAGGGTCCGCGGGAAAATATGAGTCCTGGGCGTATGCCCAGAATAGAATTCCGAGGTCCTTAGCCCGAGTAATAAATTTTTATGTAAAATTGTTAAATTTAAGTTTCAAAGAATTAAATAAACTAAGAAATCATTCTTTTTATAGGTATCGGGTACGGATTTTGATTCCGAAACTAGGTACAAGTCTGAAATATCAGTTAAGACCTACCCGTAAAATTTGGTGTCAATCCGAGTAGTTTAAGGGCGTTTTGGCCCGTTGGAGGGAAGTTTAGAACTTGAAGTTCAATGATTTGAGATATTGGGGTTTGGGGTGTGATTCCTCAATTTAATGTTGTTTTAAGTGTTTCAAGGGTTCGAGTAGGTCTGCCTTGTGATTTTAGACTGGTTGGTAAGTTTGGGCGGGGCTCGGGAGCCCCTAGCGTCAAATGGTCGAGGTTCGAGTGAAGTGGAAAAATTAGGAAAAACTTCATCTGCTGCTTCTGTCATAACCACTTCTGCGGCTCTTGGACCGCAGAAGCGAGACCACAGAAGCGGTCGCCTCATCGCGGAAGCAGAAAGGATCAAGTCCTGGGAAACCTCAGAAGCGGCCCAGGGACCGCAGAAACGGTCCCGCTCCTGCGACACCTATACCACAGAAGCGGTCCGGCTCAGTTCCCCTATTTTGCAGAAGCGACCCTTGGACCACATAAGCGATTCCGCCTATGCGGACCCTAGACCGCAGAAGCGGTCGAGCCCCAGTTGCCAAGAAGCCGCATAAGCGACCATTTTTTGCATAAATGAAACCCGCAGAAGCGGGATTTCTCCCGCAGAAGCGAAAATCGCTGGAGACAGAAGCTCATTTAATACGAGCTCAAGCTCATTTATTCCACATTTCAATCAACATTTAGGCAATTTTGGTGATTCCAAAGGGGGAGTTTCCACACATCATTGCAAGGTAAGTAATTTCCATTCACTTTTAGTTCAAATACATAAACATTAGGTAGATTTAACACTAAAAATTTGGTAAGATTCAAGAGATTAGAGTTAGACCTAGGGTTTAACCAAAACTAAGATTTAATCCTACAATTTGCTATGAAATGAACTAGAAAACATATATTTGTGTTCCTTAGGTGATAGAGAACAACTTCCTTTGAAAAGAATATTGGAACCCGGGCACGTGGGCCCGGGGTCGGAACTTAGGAAACTCGTATTTATGGTTAGGAAATTATTTAAATAACTAGAATTCGACCTCGTAAGCTCTTATTGACTAGTTATTGCTTATTTTAATTAGTTGGTGCTCGTTTGGCTACAAATTGATGGTTTGGGCTTATTCTTGATATCGAAAGTGTGCTTCACAGCAAGGTGAGTCTCCTTTCTAACCTCTTAAGAGAGAATTGTCCCCTTAGGATTTATGTTTGTGTGTTTGTTGCTAAATGCGGGGACTACGCACGCGTTAGGTGACGAGAGCCCGTGTGTAGCTACTACAATGTTAAATGTCTGGGTAGCTTAGGACTTACAACATGCCTATTAAATATATCTATTGTGTTACATTGTTGTTATGAACACCTAGTGTGTACTAGAGACTTAAAAAGGAGATATGAACATATTTCTATAGTTAATTGAATTTGTATTGGTATTTTGACCATTTATGTGTCATGTGTGTGAACTTGATATTTTATCCTTATTTGTGGATCGGGCCGATCGCCTCGGTATGAATAGATGCATCTATAGGCGCGCCGTCGACTCTCGACAAGTGCACAGTTTATTTCTGTTTGTTCGGGCCATCGCCTCGGTATTATGTGCGCTTGTTAATTGTGGAAAAGCTTGTACATGCTTTGTGTTGCCATTATCTCACATGATGAACTATAAACCTGATGCTGTAAGATTCTTGACTTATACCACCTACTGTAAACTGTTGATACTTGTAAATCCCATGTT